>JASDQU010103069.1:19061-33092 GCA_032191745.1 Picea mariana | reverse complement strand
TTAGGGATTAGGGTTTTGGTATCTACGGAATACCTAAAAACATTGTATATATTGTATAGTGAATGGTGAAATTCGATATAATGAATATAAGAAAGGTTTTCCCAGTTGAGGGTTTCCGGTATAAATCTTTGTGTACTATGTGAATGAGCCATTGATTAAATTATGTTTTGCTTAAGAATCTATATGCATTGCTTTACTTCACAGGTTTAAAACTTACATGTGGTATCAGAGCTCGTTTTTGGCTTCAGAGGGACGCCTTTGTTGTTGAGGGTTTGGCTCCGTTTTGATAGATCAAGTTTATCTTGGGTTTGTGATAAACCTGGGTTTAGTGGGAGCTTTTGCAATGGTGATTTGAGTGCAGAAAGAAAAATGACGAGTTCTTCTAGAATCGAGATAGAGAAGTTCAACGGTAAAAACTTTGAGCTATGGAAGCTAAAGATGGAGGACCTTCTTGTAGACAAAGAACAATGGATCGTTGTGGATCCCGGTACGTAGCCTACTGGCACACAGACGACTGGTACACAACCTACTAGTGCACAAACTACTAGTACACCACCTACTGGTATGTCGAAGGAAAATTGGGAGAAGTTGGATAGGAGAGCAAGGAGTACTATTCGACTCTGCCTGGCAAATTCAGTGTTGTTGAATGTCTCAGGGGAATCTACAGCCAAGGAACTATGGGATAAGTTGGGGAATTTGTATCAATCAAAGTCCCTGGTAAACAAGTTGTTTCTTCGAAAGAAGCTGTATCATCTTAAGATGGAAGATGGAGATTCTGTGACAGAACATCTAAATGCCTTTAATACTCTGGTAAGTCAACTTGGCTCTNGTATTACTTTGTTATGTTCTTTGCCAGACTCTTGGGATAATCTGGTTGTAGCAATAGGTAGTACCACTCAATCTACATTGAAGTATGAGGATGTAGTTGCATCCTTGTTACATGAAGAGATGAGGCGAAAAAGCATGGATGGTCACAGCACAGATGCTTTATTTGTAAGAGGGCGTACCCAAGACAGAAACCCTGGTAAGCCTTTGGGGTGGAGATCTAAATCTACAGGTAGATCTAAGTCTCCAAGAAAATCTTTGAGGAAATGTTGGAAGTGTGGTAAAACAGGGCATTATAAGAAAGATTGCAAGTCTAAGAAGGTTGAAAAACCAAAGGGATCTGATAGTACCTCTTTCACAGAGGCGAAAACCTCCACTGAAGAAGAAGGTGATGTTTACCTGGCATCTACAAGTACACATGCAGACCGTGATGTATGGTTGATCGACTCAGGTGCGTCATACCATATGACTCCTCACAGGGAGTGGTTCTCTGAATATGAAAAATATGATGGTGGTGATGTATTCCTGGGAGATGACTCGACAGCAAAAATCTTGGGACATGGAAGAGTTAAGTTGCTGCTAAAAGACGGAAGGATTAGAACTCTCCCTGGGGTTATGCACATTCCAAAACTAGCCAAGAGCTTAATATCTATAAGCAAGATGGAAGATGCAGGAGTGGATACTGTATTTGAAAAGGGCACTTGCAAGATGGTACGAGGAGCAATGGTGTTGATGAGGGGAGTTCGGTGTGGAACTTTGTACAAGTTGTTGGGAAGCACTTATACTAATGGGTGTAACAGTTATGTTGTCCCTGAGCAGAGAAATGAAGGAGACAAGACCAATACTGTCCCAGAAAAGAAGACCATGTTGTGGCATCAAAGACTAGGGCATATTGGAGAAAAGGGCCTGCGAACACTACACAATAAAGGTATGGTTGAAGGTATGTCTAATTGCACTCTGGATTTTGATTTCTGTGAACATTGCATATATGGTAAACAGAATAGAGTAAGATTCCCATCTGGTGCTACAAGAGCAAAGGGGATCTTAGAGTTGATACACAATGATGTGTTTGGACCTGTTCCTGTTCCATCCCTAGGTAAATCTGTGTATTATGTTTCATTCATAGATGATTTTTCAAGGAACACATGGATTTATTTTCTTAGAAAGAAATCTGAGGTATTTGATAAGTTTAAAGAGTTTTAGGCTCTGGTAGAAAATCAGACAGAGAAGAAAATAAAGGTATTGAGAACAGATAATGGTGGAGAATTCTGCGGAAATGAATTCGAAGAATTCTGTACAAAGTGTGGTATAGCAAGGCAAAAGACTACTCCATACACTCCTCAGCAGAATGGAGTTGCAAAAAGGATGAACATGACACTGATGGAAAAAGCAAAGAGCATGCTCAGCGGTGTCAAGTCAGGACAAGAATTCTGGGCAGAGGCAGTGCGTACAACATGTTACCTGGTCAATCAATCACCTTCATCAACATTGGATGATAAAACTCCAAACGAGGTATGGTCTGGAAAGAAACCCTCTCTTCAACATCTTATAGAGTGTTTGGTTGTGATGCTTATGTACATGTTCCAAAGGAAAATAGAAGTAAGCTGGATAAAAAGACTGAAAAGTGCATCTTTATTGGTTATAAAGATGGTGTGAAAGGTTATAAGCTTTGGAACCCAGAAACCAAGAAAATTACTTACATTCAAGATGTTGTTTTCAGAGAGGTAAAAGATGTGTCCAAACAGGAATTCCTACCAACGCAAGACGAACCTGAGAAAATAGAGCTTGAGTTGGATGATGCAAAATCTGAATCATCTGAAGAAGAGGAAGCAGAAGAAGAACCTCATACCCCAATATTGAAGAGATCAGTGAGAGATAGAAGGCAACCAGAAAGGTATAGTCCACCTGATTTTCGTTCCAATTTTGTTTTATCTATTACTGATGATGATCCCAGAACTGTCAGGGAAGCAGTGAATTCAGAGGATAGTAAACTCTAGAAGAAGGCCATCGTTGAAGAAATGGATGCCTTGGATAAGAATGAGGCATGGGATATAGTTGAGTTGCCAGCTAGAAGAAAATCGGTTGGTAGCAAATGGTTGTTCAAGAAGAAGTTTAATGCACAAGGTAAAGTGGAGAAATACAAAGCTCGGTTAGTAGCAAAAGGTTATTGCCAAGTAGAGGGAATTGACTTTGGTGAGATTTTTTCTCCTATTGCTAAGTTAGCTTCTATTAGATTTCTTTTATCTATTGCTGTTTCTTTTGATCTTGAAGTGGAACAGATGGATGTGAAGACAGCATTCCTACATGGGGATCTAGAAGAAGAAATCTACATGAAGCAACCAGAAGGCTTTGTAGTGAAGGGAAAGAAAAAGCTGGTCTGTAAGCTAAAGAAGTCACTATATGGTCTGAAGCAATCACCTAGGATGTGGTACCAAAAGTTTGACACATACATCCTTGGATTGGGATTTGTAAGAAGCAGGGCTGATCACTGTGTATATTCCAAGCAGGTTGGTAATCACTTCATTTATGTAGTGTTGTATGTTGATGACATGTTGTTGGTAGGAAATAATATGGATGTTATCAAGGAGGTGAAATCGTAGCTATCCTTCAAATTTGACATGAAGGATCTTAGTGCTGCTAACTTCATTCTGGGAATGGAGATTAAAAGAGATCGTGCAAACAGGAAACTCTGGTTGAATCAGAGAAAATATGTTGACGATATTGCAGAGGTTTAATATGCATGGAAGTAAACCGGTCAAGGTTCCTATTTCTATAGGTGTAAAGTTATCTGCAGATCAGTGTCCCAAGACACAGGAAGAAGAAGAGGACATGTCCCATGTTCCATACGCCAGTGCAGTTGGCAGTTTGATGTATGCAATGATCTGTACTAGACCGGACATTGCACATGCAGTGGGAGTTTTGAGTAGGTATATGTCAAAACCAGGGAAGGAGCATTGGACAGCAGTAAAGAGGGTCTCCAGGTATTTGCGTGGCACTACCAATTATGGATTGTGCTACCAAGGAAGACCAGGATTGGACAGAGTGGTGGACATACATGGCTTTGTTGATGCAGACTGGGCTGGAGACCTAGATCGCAGAAGATCTACAAGTGGGTATGTGTTTAACCTATTTGGAGGAGCAATCAGTTGGATGAGAAAAAGACAGGTTGTAGTGGCACTCTCAACTACAGAAGTTGAATACATGGCAGCCACTCATGCAAGCAAGGAAGCAATATGGTTACAAAGATTGTGTTCAGGTATTGGGTTGGTACAACAAGCAGTGAGATTAGATTGTGACTGTCAGAGTTCAATCTTCCTGGCAAAGAACCCTTCTTATCATTCGAAGACAAAGCATATTGATGTTCAATATCACTTTGTGAAAGACATGGTTGAGGAAAAGAAAGTGTTGCTGGAAAAGGTTGACACTTTGAAGAATGTTGCAGATTCATTGACAAAGTCTGTAAGCACAGAAAAGTTCTCCTGGTGTAGAGTAACAATGGGCATTGTTGCCCTGGATTGTTGACTATATAATATTGGGACCCCTGGATGCAAAGAAAAAAACAAGTGGGAGAATGTTGGGTATGTGTTATATTCTTTGCATGTGTGTGTGTGGGCACGTCAGATTCGACAACTCCGTCTGACGATCCCTATTGGGTGGTTTTTGCTATTTTTAGCGGTTTACTAAAAATAATCCCGGTTTTAGGAATTAGGGTTTTGGTATCTACGGAATACCTAAAAACATTGTATATATTGTATAGTGAATGGTGAAATTCGATATAACGAATATAAGAAAGGTTTTCCCGGTTGAGGGTTTCCGGTATAAATCTCTGTGTACTATGTGAATGAGCCATTGATTAAATTATGTTTTACTTAAGAATCTATATGCATTGCTTTACTTCACAGGTTTAAAACTTATATGTTTGTGGCTAACATTGCCACCACTGGTCACCAAGCCAGGGAAGTGTCCTTTGATTAGCATCTTGCAAAAAATGAAGATTAAAAGGCATGAATGGGCTTGGAAATATTTGCATCCATGACAGGTACAGCTCACCCTCCACAGAGGCACCCACCAGTAAGCCATCCTTGCTATCACTGCACCTTTTTCCCAGGCATCCCCATCCACCTCACCTACTTGCATGACTTGGATTTGATCCTTTCCAAGAACAATCTTTTTCCAGTAGACTCTAGCCCAATAGGACGTCTTGTCACTTTCCCCAAACTTGTATTGCAGACTTGTATAATGTCTTTGAGCACTAGACTGGGGTAAAGGGTTTTTATGCACATGTTTAATAAATATTGATGATTAGATGTGATTGACATTGCTATGATCCCTGTGACTTATGAGCCCATGGAGGGCGTAGTTGTCGATGTGCAGGATCATGCCTGACGGACAGGTACCATGTTGGACAAGTACACATGGGGAGATGATCAGTTTGGACCTCCATGAGGCTGAAGAGCCCACCAGATGGATGTTGAGACCCCACCAGAGGGCAAAGACAAGACAAAGCGTTTGTACCAGGGAAGAGCAGAAGAATCCACCAAAGACAACTGAGCAGACATGTACCTAGGAGGGTTGAGCCCTCTCCACAGGAACATTGGCCTTGAAAGGCCCAGGACGTCTCCCAGGATGCCTATGACGTCACCCAGCAGTATGGATGTTTTGGGAGGCACCTTTGGCAGTTTTGGCACGTGTGGCAGCTTGGAGAAGCCCAAGGAGGGCTAACGTTTTGCAACAGGAGGCTGCATTTTCCCTAGAAGGGGCTAACATCACCCTAGAAAGGGGATGACGTCTCTCTATTGCTTGATTAGGGTTTTTAATTTAAGCATTTAATGTAAAATAGTATGGTTTTGGTATTTTGGCCTTATCGGCCTTTTAATGACCTAAAATGTAATTTAGGTCATTGCTATTGTATAAATTGAGGGTTTTGACTCTCATTTTTTCAAGATCTCTGACTCACTCATTAGTGAGGTCTGAAATTTGCGCCATTTTGGGGTTATCGGTTGAAATATTGAGGCGCACTTGTTGAAGGAAGATTTTACTTGGCATTTTTGGCATTTCTCTTGGTGGAAGGTGTTACAACTAGGGTTTTGCTACATGGTTTCTTGGTTTATGTAAGTGAATTTCTGCAAACACTTCTTAATTGAATGGTTTTAGTTTCATTTACTTGCATATGTAATTATATTTTACTGAATCAAACCCTAGGTGACAAGCACTAGTTGATGTCCTTGTCTCATGTCCCCATCAAGATTTTTAGCCATTTGATTTGCATGAAGAAGATAGAGCCTTGCCATTGCAACACTCTATCCTTCCTCTTAGCCTAGCCGTTTTGTCATTGTTAATTTAAGAAGGAGAAAAACGCACCAAGGCCTAGCTATTCTACACCTGGTGAGCCATTTTTTCCCTAGGGTTTGCCTAGTGAAGCCTTGCTATAGCAACACATCACTTGCTAACTCTCTTGTCTTACGTCAATCATTATTCAAGCTAGTCGTTTTTGCCATTGAGCTAAAGAAGGAGGAGAGAGCATTGAGGCCTAGGGTTTCTACACCAAAGTGAGCCTCTCTCCCCTAGGGTTTCATCTTTGAGGCCTTGCCATAGAAACACCTCAAAGTTTAACTCTCTTGTCTTTAGTTTCACTATCATCACTTAGAACTTCAGCTTTTGCGTCCTTTCTTTGACTCCATATACCCTAGTAGTGCACTGGTCTAAGGCCTCTTACATTGAGTAATTTGATCACACAAACAACCAAATACTTCGAACAACCTTTAACCCTTACTAACCCTAGCTTAGACTAATTTCTACTAACCCTAGCGTTGTCATCTCCTTCTTGTGCTATAAAACACCATTGTGCAGCTTTCGTTTTACTTTTAAGGCAATTGAATGGTTGGTTAAGGCATTGTTTATCAAGTGTTGATTTTGTTACATTGAATGGCAAGTTTCTTTAGCATGTATTGAGAAGTGATATTGTAATCATTGTTATTGTATAAACATTGATTTACTTTGTCAATATTATTGTTCAATTGTTTATTATCAGAAAAGTCATTGATTATATGAAGTACTAACCAACAAGCAAACTTGCACATGTAGTTTCTTGTTGCTTTGTCTCGGGCAAGTACTCTTCTTGGTTATTACTTCCGGTTATCTTTATTGGCTATAAGCCGGACTTTCTAATCAGGTGGTGATTTGTGAGGGGGGATTATTATCACTTAGCCTTGCTAAACCATTTGCCTTCTCAAAACCCCAGGTCACCGAGGACGTCTCCCCTGGGTCTTACCTCCCTAAACAGAAAGAACCTTCCCATCGAGGTGACAGTGGGTGGGATTGGTTCAGTTACGCCAGTTTGATATCCTTTCATCCATCTACTTTCCAAACTATAAACTATGCGATAACACACCCTACACCAAGGCGATAGATCTTAATCTAAATGTTGGTTTGCTATAAACAAAAAAATGTCTAATTGTTTTTAAGATTTTATTTTAGGGTTGTTGATTACGTAGTGGGTTTGTGTCTTTGGTGTGCTTTGTGAAGAGACAATGCTTCTTTGATGTTTATGTTTGTAAGGTTCTCTTGCAATGTTCAATGAACCATATACAATATAATTACTTGTTTTGCTCAATCCTTTAAATGTTCCAATACATTACTAGCAACAATCAATGAGATCAACTAGCCAATGAGATACATGTAAAGCATCTAAAATAAAACTTGCATTACACTTGTGCAAATATGCTTAGCTCACAAATTACTCATCACCATTTACATTTGACGACCGTGCATTGCTGGCAAATGAAATTTTGCAAAGGAATGCTCAAACTAACAAAAATTATGTTCATGCATGCTCCATAAGTTGATAAGTGTACAAAGTGATGATGTCGCATCCTAGTCATCGTCCACATGGCATGTGTGATGATGTGGTATCCCTTTCACGGTCCGATGCACTATCATAGATCCCAATGCAGTGACACATATCTCGATGTGGTACACAGATCCCAAGGAAAATGTCACGAATCCCAATGTCTAAAGATATGGTAATATAATAGTACACGAATAATGCATCATCACAAATCCCCAAACAATGTCACGAATCACGAGGCATGGTACACATATTCCAATGCACAATACCCACTCGAAATGTTGGGTCTAGCCTCCTAGCTAGTCATTAATTGGTGGCACGTGGTGACAATCTCTTAGCAAAACATAACAAGGGGGTTAATTTTAGTACTTGCCTAAGTCTTACCTAGGGGAACATTATTAACCATTATACATGAATCAAATCCTAAGAAAAACCCATATTTCCTAAGTTTTTAGGTGAAAGATAGGCAATTAATATGTAATAGCGACGAAAGGGAAGGAGAATGATTCCATGTGATAACCAATGTCTTAGACATGCATAGGTCATATTTTTTCATTTTTTTGTTCATCTAGCTTCATATTGGCTAGGCATTTTTTACAGTAGTCTTTCAGAGGGAGATTATCATTGAGTTACCATCATCGGCATGTTTTTTACGATCCCTTTTAGCCTTTTTCATTAGATGTTCACTTTATTGAACAAATCCCTATTCTTTAGATATTCTTTAGGCAACTAGGGACTACGAGCATTGGCCTTATAGTAAGGGGCATTGCTCGAGTTTTATTATTTGGCTTTTTCTTTTAGTTTTTCTCTTCACCACTTAGCCTTAGTGGCTTTATTTGATTAAGGCTTTGACATTGACCTTTCCTTTTGACCTTTGAGAAGTCATACATGACGGGATACAATTATTTTTTATGTGGATGGAAACGAATGATACTAGGGAGATGGAAAGTGATTAGCATGATTAGGATATGGGCAGCGCTATCTAGTCTAAACACCCAATAGTACAAGTTAACCAAGAAAAAGACTCACTTCAAACAAAAAGCATGTTCCCCAAAGTACTATGAGGCAAGTAATAAAATTATGTACGTTATGAAATGTCAATCGATATTTGTTAGGTGTTTACAACTTCACGACATGCCAAAAGGTTATATTATCATGTCTGAATAAGTATTAATACATGGAATGTCAATGGACTAAACTGGACCATACCACATCAAAGTGCATTTGTCATCTGAGGCACTGGACTGAAATGAGCTACATCACAGCTGAGCTAGCACGATCATGTCTCAAATGGAGAAAAAAGAAGAAATCTATCTGAATCTGACAAAGAGATGTATGATATCTCATGCAAGCAGCAACATGACACCCTTGCAAGGGTATCCAAAGGTCATTACCCCTAAGAGGGTAACACTTCCCACTCTTACTCCATATGTGCCAAGGAACAATCCTTTTGCTCGAGATATTGATGGTTTAAAATTGTACGACATACTTGGCTTAAGGGCAAATGTAATCATAGATGTTGCAATTTGTCAAATAATTGAAATCATTTATAAAGATAACCAATAGGATCACTTTAACGAATTTAAAGATACCTTTATCGAATTTCTTTCCATCTGGGTCAATCCTTGTCACAGTGAAAATATCTTCAAACAAAAGCTCAACCATCTTGGACGTAAACCCCAAGAAATTCTTTCCCCGAATGTCTTCCCAAGTAGCAAAACCTACAAGCAAGCCATCTTAAAAGTTAAAACTGCATCAAACCCCAATGCAAGCCAACAACCCAAGCATTATTATTAACCAACAAACTTACACATTTCATTCAATTGAGGAAAAGCTTATTAGCAATTTAACTTTTCCCTCTTGTATCTAAAGTACAATATGAATTCCCCATTCCCTTTGAAATCAATTCTTCGTAACATTATCATGTGATATAATCCACTAATATTTACAGCCTTAAGATGGTGTTTACAATACATAGTATGACCCTCCATGTACTCTTACATCAAATTTGTAGTAGAGATCTTATATTGTTATCCAAGCCTATCTCTTGGTCTTATGTGATCATGTGTAATGCTTGGCTTCCATCAATTGGTGGTGTTGTTGACAGGACGATTGAGTTTGGGTAGAACTATTGAGTGAGGGAAGTGGGCAAAATTCTGGTGAGCAGGTTACAACACAATGAGGGTTTTTCCAAAAGTCCTTGCTAAGGAAACAAATTAAGGGTGCTCTACTGCTAGTGAGTTATTAAGGATGCTCAACTGCATTATGCAGGGATGATTCATGCCTCAGGAGTCAAATCAGTTGAGTAAGTTAAAGATGGAAAATTATTTAAGAATAGATCGGCTATGATAAAGTTATAATTTATGCTTGCTGACATTGTTGAAATTCTGGTAGAAGAGCCATTCACATTTAGTAGCAGATTGATCTCGGAATGTAGTAGTAGCTTGAGGCATAGAAGATCTTAAGATCTCCTGGTATGTAATTGTTGTCAGTGTATGTCCAAAGATTGCAATCTCAAAGACTTCTTTTTGGATGTTCACAAATGTAAGAAGCTCATATCATTGCCAAAACATATTGTCAGTATTAGTTTCCAAGTGAAGAGTTTTGCTAGCCTATTGTGAAGATCATCATATGATAACTGTCATACCAAAATGTTGAACAATCAGGTCGAAGCACATTGTCCATTATTTTTGTTGTTTTATTCCCTTAATTACAATGTTGCTATGATTAATTGGAATGCTATACTCACCTGTGCTGATCAAGTCCAAACTGTCCAATTAACTAGTCACTACATATATAAGATGTGTAGTTTTAACTTTTTCTTTCCTCCTTCGACGGTCTTTCTCTCATGTATACTTGCATTCCTGTCCACAGGCAGCCTGTTCTCTTCTCAATGAAGATAGTCAATGAATTTACCAAAGCTGTGTTTGTTGACTCAGGAATCAATTTGCATTGAGAAGGTTGACATACAGCAGGAGAATTAATATTCTATCATGGTTGATCATAGTAATTGAAATCCACATAAATTTTGACCGTTGGATGAATTTATGAAGATCTGTCTCTTTTCAATCGAAGGAATGACGGAAGTTTCATGACATTTTTTTATTTTATAGACCTGCGATATTCCACTTTAGTTCTTTCTTGGATTTGGAGATTTGTTGGTTCTTAGTGAATATACTTTGCCATTCTGTTCTTGTGATATGCTTTGTACCATGATGTTTTATTTATAGAATATTGAAGCATATTTCAAAAGCAAAAAAATTAATTGCATTACTGAAGTTATAGTCGGTTGATATTGTTCAAGAAAGAAGATTTTGTTGATTGACTCATACCAGTAGACCTGTAAGGAATTAGAGTGCACACATTTACACAAACAATGGTGGAGAGAGAAAATAAATAAGATTCTTTGTTATTAATGTTGCAAGAATATATCTCACGCTACTTAAATCACCATAGATGACATATTTATAGCACTCATAGCTGGTTAGGTGGTTTAACCACCTATGCTCTAAGATCAATATTTAACATTACATTGATCACAAGTCCCTAACACATAAAGTGACATAAATATTACTGACTCCTAACATAAATGTTATTGAGCATTACCATTCTAACAAGACCGACATTGCTAATACAATTTGGCATTCATGTGATCATTTGGTTGAACCATGTGAAGTTTCTCCTTGTGCTTTTGGAGATGTTATATACTTGCTAAAGAAGATACTCTATCTTTTGCATGAATCAATAGTTGAATAAATGCCACAATCTTCAAGCATAGTTATGTAATTACTCTAATGTCCACAGCTTAAGGGGTTAGCTTAGCCAATTATCGCCAATGTTGCTAGGCATTTGGCTAGTTTCATGCCAGCAAGTGCAAAGTTCAAATCCCCCTGGGTGAAACGCACTAGTCTACACTAATGGGTTTACAAGGGATGACATCCACGAATGTGGGGAAGCATCCCTTGAGTTTCCCTACAAATTTTCTTGGAAAAAAAAGTACTATAACACACATACAATTGTTGTATTTAATAATTAATTAGAGAAGTTATGAGGACCATTGTGGACAAAATTATTCACAAATGATAATGTATATAATTAAAATTGAATTTATTCAGCATTGTTGAAATCAATGAATGTTCCCACAATACATTTACTGTTGAAGTGTATAGCTAAACTCGAAGCCATTGATGAATTGCTGAAAGTCAAATAACCTCGATTTCATGAAAGATGATGTAATTTCATGAAAGAAGTGTTTGGTCTCTCTTAGACATCAAGTTAGCCATAGGGATCAAGCCTTGTGGGGTTCCTTCAGACCTACTAGGGTGATCGCCTCTTTCTTTTGTCCTATCTATGCCAATGGGAGCATTAAGTTCCCTGCAGGTAATCTTGATACTAACACGGTAGCAAAACGATCAAACAGTTTCCCCTATTATGAACGACTCCAAGGCAAGTTCACTCTTCTAACTCTTGTAGCCGACATCAAAAGGTAGTTTCTCCCTCCTTTTTCCAACACTAAACTCACAGGAAACAATGCATTACCAAGTTTTCCTACTCTCTAGGAACCATTCGACCTTGGGTATCTAAAGAAACTTGTAACACACCCAACCCCTTAACTACCCTTTTAAGGGATGAAATATAAAATCTTCACTTTCCTCAATCATCTTGAATCTTCTTCCCGAAATCTCCATCATCTTCTACTCGTCAAGAGCTTTCCAATGACTGTCACCATGCTCAAATCCGAGCTCGAGATCGAAAGTTATGCCCTTCCGAAGCTCCCCAAGCATCATTGGTCAAAGGCCATGTGGCACCCACGTGGGTTCACCTCATTCGTACCATCCCACCTGGCACAAAATCGACCAAGGTTGTCATCCTTTAGCGATGACATGGCCAATGGAGGGGCAGTCACAGGGAATGTTCCCCCGTGCCTTCGGCCCTTCGTCCTTCCTGTCCATGTCTGAAACATTCCCGAAGTCCCAGAGTTCCTTGGCACTCTTGCATCTATGGTGGAGATCAATGCACTGTTAAATCCGACGGTCGCGATTCGCCCTCGTTCAACGCATATGTTTGAGGGATTTCGACGTTCGGCGCTGAACGCCCTTTTCTCTACCCGCATATCCTCTGAAGTCTCGAAGCCTCGGAATCCTGCCATGTGGCTCCAGCCTTCGGCCCTTTTTGGAGCTTGCGTCTTAGCACTCCAAACACCCGAAGTTTTGAAGTCCCGAACTCTCGAAGCGGGTCCCTCTTACGTACGTGGCATTCTACACAGGTGTCCCTACTACCATCTTCCACCTAGCAGATGTGTGGCGATGATGCTACGTTGACACGTGGTACCCACTAAGTCACCTGGTTCAAATTCGAATTCGAATTCGACAACCTTGAAGTTTGACAAAAATTCGACAGTGAAAATTTCTAGGATAAAATTCGACATAAATTCAACGAACTACAAAATTTAAAAATATATGAATAGAATAAAGATAAAAATGAAATATATATATGTAATTAAACACATGATAGAAATTAAAATAGCATGCTAACATGTTTAAAGAGATATTTCAAGTGACAACTTGACAAGAACACATCATCTTCTTCAAAATTTAAAAACTTGTTCAGGAAACATAATATTAAAAACGTGAACATAAGATTAAAAAGTTTTGCACAATTGAGCATCCAAAAAGAAAACTAGAACAGGAACACAAGTTTTATTCTTGACGTTCCCGTAGCCTACTTGTTACATCAAAAAGCTCTATATCATCAAGAGCACTAGCGGCAGTGAAACCACTAGAAGCATGATCACCACTGGATTCACAACTAGCTCTATCACTCTCAATGCCAAGATCATCTTCATCTACTAATGCATCTGGAACGGGATTACAACATGGGGTAGAAAAATTGGATGAGTCTTTAGCCACATTGTTTAAGGCCAACTGCAAGTTGCTACGAACATAAACAAGATCTTCTAATTTTCCAAATAACAATCTATTTCTTTTCTTGGATTGAATATGGTTGAAGGCACTCCAATTCCTTTCACACGCTGATGCACTTGATACCTAGCTCAAGATACGAATTGCAAACTTTTGTAGTTCTGGGGCCCCTGATCCATAAAAATCCCACCATACTGCTGGAGCACTTATGACCCTATCATACTTGGTTGCTTTAGTTCCAAATATCCCTTCTTCTACCCTGAGTTGTGATCTAACCAAAGCTGCAATTGATGGATCTGGATTTAGCTTGTCAATAGTCTCATAAAGTCCACTCATGACTTCTTCATCCTGATGTCTTGATACCCCAAATAATCTAGGGTCCAAATAGCATGCTGCTGCGTGTAAAGGACTATGCATCATCTTCCATCTTCGATCAAT
>JASDQU010103068.1:637026-649551 GCA_032191745.1 Picea mariana | reverse complement strand
ATGGGTTTACAGTGCGCTATCTAACAGTTAGCATCATTAATGTAAAACACGTTGAGTACTAAACTTGTTGTCCAATGATAAGTCTAACAATAAAGATGGATAATGAAGAAATTAAGGCGAAGGGTGTAAAAGATGAAATTGTTGTCTAAAATAGATATCGCTACCTACGTTAAGACAATCCATAAGGAGATCCTTGTACCCTGCATTAAATACATAAAATTTAGCGGTCCGAGCATATCCATCAATTACATACGGAAAGGCTTGTCAAATAAACCGTTGTCATACACTACGCTAGGTTTACCATTCGAAGTTAGCTGAGTTGACATCAAGTTACAAAGATTCATCCCTTAAAATTCTGAGTTCACAATCCAAATTTTCGCTGAGTTAACATCCAAATAAGAATTTTAGAAGCATTTTCCCCTTCAAGAGAGGTGAATATATCAATTGAGTGTTACCATGCGCCCAGTTACAGAACACACAACCATTAACGAAGATGGTGAGGTGAAAGGTCCAACCGTAAAACGTTTAATAACTAGTTCTTCAAAACCAACATAATTCAATAAGTCCTCTAAAACCCAAGAAACATTCCAATCTTACCGTTGTTAAGAAAGCGCTTAAATTAAATCATGAGTAACACTCCCACAGTGGAAACTTCATTAGCACAGTAAGAATTCAACCTAGATATAATTCATGCTTAAATAAAATTTTCTGATTTTTACTTAAGTTGACATCCAGTTCATTGCAGTTTATCAATGAAGAAAAAAAAGATTGAGTGTTAAAAGGGGAATGGCTATGGGTTAAACAAGAAAATCACAACAACAAGGGGAAAACCACAGTCAAGAAGTCGAAACTCGGTCCGAGAGCGTAATAACTAACGATAACTCGCCAGGTAAATTTGCCAGCGAATCTAATTAAGGTTGCAGAGAGGAGTCGGCATCCCAAGGGAGTCAATTTGGAGCTTCCCAACCAGCAATCTAGGCACGGATGAAGGTTCAATCGCAACAAAATTAAGGGTAAGGGCGTGCCTATCAAGGTAGGTTGTCGCGACTTCTACATGAAAAAAAGGAACGTCAAGCAAAGCAGTCCCAATGAATCTGGTGAGGCTCTACAAAGCTAAAAGTGTGAAACTAGGTCATTACTGTCTGAAAAGATAACTCATTGTCCCATCAACCCATAAAATAATGTCAACGCAGAGCAAGGAAACACATGGCAACCCACCGCTTGCTATAAACTTATCCAGCAATTAAGAAATGCAAATTTAAGAAACTTTGCCATCAATTAAATTTCAAGGTTATTTAAATGCATCAATGAGCAAGTCGAACCTTTAGCCAAGGACAACATCAAGGTAGACGGTTAACAGGTTCATCCTTTTCTCGTCATCCTCACACAAAAAAGTAGGGCGTTGAGATCCATAGGTCTTTTAATGCTAAGGCGACGACCGTAGATCAGGCTCCTAGATGACTGCTCAGGCGAGGACTGGTGAGCTAGGGATGAAAGCTAACAACCACGAAGGTCACAATCACACACAACTAGGTGGTCAAGATATGCGGATAAACGAAGGCCATGAGAGTCAACAATCTTCGATCTAGGCTAAGAAAAATTTCAACCATCAATCTAAACATCCAATCTACTTACAAAATCAACATGCAAATCCAATCATAAAACCTACAACAATCTACCATTCAAACGAAGAAAGCGTATCGTTGCCTATTCTCCCGCTCTGAGCGACGTCTGTGTGCTCCGTGCAACTCCCGCTCGCCGACTGTAGAGACTTCACCGGTACCTCCCAGCCAATGCTAGGGGTACTCTTCTTCCCCCTTAGCCCCCCGAGCCGCAAAGGGGCCACTCACACTAACCAGAGATTTCATCTAGCTCCCATCTCGCCTCGCAAGGCCGAGCTACCACTCCTCTCCGAGCTTGGTATCCCCAACTCCCACAAGTAAATCAGTCAAGTAGATATTTCTACAGCGTAACGTTACACAAACAGAAGATGATCCCTCATCCTTCTACCTCCTTCATTATATAGAGTTTCGAACTTCCTTTCTTTCCTAAAATCTCATTTAATTAAAATTTTAAAAATAAATTCCTAAAAATTCTTCTCCGTACAAGTGTCCCCCATCCCCTACATTCCTCCATTATTTAATTTCTTTAATTAGTTAATTATCTTATTTCCATCACCCACCTAGAGTTACTCCTAGAATCACGCCTAGGTGTCCCCAAATTCCCTTACAGGTTTTAAAGGCTTTCCCTATTATGAAATTGCTAATTTAGTTTAAAATTAGAAAGCTCTTAAATGGTAGATTCTTTACTAAGTTGACTTTCTGCTTTTTCCCTTAAGTTCCCCTTTTTCCCTTTTTATATTCCCTCTCTTCCCTAGTTTCCTAATTTTTTTTATTTTCCCTCTTTCCCCTTTTTAATTAGAACTCAAAAAGGCAGGTGTGGAATTTAACCCCTTTTCCCTTTTATCATTTAATTAGTATATTTTAAATTATCAAAAGAAAAAACAATTAATTCCCCTTTTTACATTATATATATATATATATATATTATGAATAAAATAATTTCTTACTCCCTTCATGTTAGAAGATTTAACGAAGTTCATAATTTTTTTTTTGTTTGTTAATTTGTGCAGGACCTGCGATTAACCTGTGGCTTGAGAAACCGCGACTCAAGGGCATCTAAGCCGTCAAAATCACCCGGGGATCGCACCCGGCCTGAGCCACACCAACCCTTAACATGGTTGGATTTTTTGTCCCCGCAGGTTTCGAACTGGTGACTTTAACATCACGGAGTGGCTTAACAACACACTCCGTCACCGACTGTCCTAAACCTCGGGGACTTAACGAAGTTCATAATTATTATTTAAGTTGTTTTTATTTTTATTATTATTATTATTATTATTTATTTATTTTTATTTTTTTTATAGAAGATAAAATTTTACCACTTGCGTAATTTAGACTTAGACCTTAGATTTTGTACTGGGCGACATTTAATTAGGGAAATTGTTTTTAAAAATACTTAACACGTTAATCATCCTAAGGCCATCTAGGTTCATTCCTCTATCATCAAAAATGTGACGTGCCCTTCAGGACGCACTAGGTGCTCCAAGGGTGCCACTCGCCTCATCTGTTCCCTTGCGCGATGTGCCCTTTAGAACGCACTACGTGCTCCAAGGGCACCACTCGTAACTCTCCATTTTTCTTGCGTGACGTGCCCTTCAGGATGCACCACGTGCTCCAAGGGTGCCACTCGCCTCTTGACTAACTTGGTAGACATCAATAACCCCTGGAATCAATACTCCGCTAGATGAACTTGTGGGAGACTAAGGGCCTCTAAGGAATAAGGACCTCGCCTTATTGTGTGCCCCTTAGAATCATCGTGAGCGACTGTCACAGTTTGCCCTCATGGCATCATGGGTCCCCTCAAAATAGGTAATCGTTAACCTACAGTTCGAGCCACGGCGGGAGTGCTAGTAGGTTGTGGCAGGGCTGCTGTCCACACCTCTCCCTCAATATCTCTGGTAGTCATGCGTGACCCCTTTACTCCATATGTGAGTCTGGTCAGCAAGCTATCGTTAGCCTGCATCATCAACAAATCATGTCAAAACATACCCATAACATACCATCTTAATCAGATGCACTAATATCACAGTAAAACAATCAAACCCCAATGGTACACTCCCTGACTCAATCCAGAGTCCAAGGGGTTCCATCGATGCCTCTGCATCCTCGAGGTCCAAAATCCTGCACACTCAGTAAAACCGAGTCAATAGCACATGTCTATGTCAATGTAGTAAAACAACATGTCATCAACCCATAACGCCTCATAATCAAAATCAAAAGTTGTAATAGCATAATAATTTGGATCACTTGCGAGCAAGTGTCCTCAAAGAATAAGTTCGCTCAGTGCGCCAGAGCGGGATGTTACATACACCCGTCTTGGTCTAAACTTTGTCCTGAAGTTTCACAGTATATATGTTGAAATAAAGTGTATCTCAGTATCATATGTCTATCTATCAAACAAAAATGGAGATTGCTGGCACATATCATATGCATCCTCCCAGGTCACCGAGTGAGGACTATAATTGTCCCACTCGACCTTGACCTGATCTATTGTTCAACATTGTAGTTGTCGAACGCGATGATCCAAGATGCGGACCGGCTCGGTCGTGAGCACTCCCTCGTCCAATACCTGTAAGGAACTCATGTCAATAACATGTGTAGGATCACTAATATAATGTCTCAAAACAGATACATGAAAAACATCGTGCATACACCTCAAAGAATCAGGCAAGGCTAGTCGATAGGCCATACGCCCCTTTCTCTCCACAATCTTGAAAGGTCCCATGAACCTAGGAGAGAGTTTATCTTCCTTCCCAAACTTGATCGAACTCTTATGCAGTTTAACCCACAAGAAGACTCAATCACCTACCTTGTAACTACGGTCGACACAGTGTGCATCAGCATAACTCTTCTGTCGATCCTGCGCTTCTTTAATCCTTTGTCTTATTGTTTTCATTTGCTCTTCCATTTCTTGGATCGCTTTTGGTCCCACCAGGACCCTATCCTCAAGTTGATCCCAACTCAAAGGCGTCTGACATGGTCACCCATAAAGAAACTCAAAAGGCACCATCTTAATGGTGCTCTTGTAACTGTTGTTGTAAGCAAACTCTACTAGTGGCAAGAATTCTTCCCAACGCTTTTGTTGGTCCATCACCTACATGCGCAACATGTCCTCCAAGGTTTGGTTCATTTGTTCAGTCTGCTCGTCAGTCTCCGACTGATACGCAATGCTAAAGTTAAGTTGGGTTCCCAAGGCCTCTTGGAAACTCATCCAAAATAATCCAGTAAACACCAATCCTCGATCGGATATAATCCTCTTAGGCACGCCATGCAGCCTCACAATCTCACTGATGAAAACTCTAGCTATGTCAGGTGCCTGATACATCTTACGCACAGGAATAAAGTGAGCACTCTTCGTCAGAGTGTCTACTACTACGAAAATCGAGTCATGTCTCCTTGCCGTCAGTGGCAGTCCAACAATAAAATCCATCGAAATAACTTCCCATTTTGATTCCGGAATAGCATGTGGTTGTAGTAATCATGTTGGGTGTCTATGTTCAGCCCTTACCTACTGGCATTCTAGACATCTAGCCACATAATTGACTATGTATGCCTTCATTCTCTTCTAGAAGAATAAGGGTTTAAGGTCTGCCCTCATCTTCGTGACTCCCATGTGAGCCATGTATACTACTCTATGAGCCTCTCTTAGGATCAACATCCTCAACTCGTCGTTTGGCGGTACGTAGACCCGACTTTTAAACCTCAATAAACCATCGCTATCAAATGAAAATCCCTCAAATCGTGGTACCATCATTGTGTTTTGTCCGATAAAACCCTTGACCTCTTTGTACCAGTCATCGTCACATTGTAAAGTTAGAATCTTTTCACGTAGATTCGTCTGAAGAGGCAACACCGAAAAGATGCGTGGTCTCCGACTCAATGCGCCTGCCACTCGATTCACTGTGCCTTTTATGTAAGTAATATCGAAGTCCTACTTGCTAAGAAATTTCAACCAACGTCATTGTTGTACATTCAGGTCACTTTGCATAAATATGTGTTGTAGTCCACAATGGTCAGTCCTTAGCTCAAATTTTCGTCCAACAAGGTAATGTCTCCATACCTTCAAGGCATATACGATGGCTAACAACATCAAATCGTGTGTCGCGTAGTTCTCCTAATGCCTTCTCAATTTCCTCGAGATGTAAGTGATCACTCGTCTGTCTTGCATCAAGACTCCGCCTAAGCCCTCCTTGGATGCGTCAGTGCATACCAAGAAGTCTGCGTCCATGTCAGGGACTTTTAGTATCGGTGTTGTTGTCAATAACTCCTTGAGCCTCCGAAATGATTCTGTGCATTTCTCAGTCCAAAAAAACTTCTTGTTCTTCTTCTGCATCTCTGTGATTAGATTTGCTATCTTCGAAAATCCCTCGACGAACCGTCGACAGTATCCTACTAAACCCATGAAGCTACGCACTTATGGGACATTCGTCGGTGCAGGCCATTCCATGATAGCCTCAACCTTTACTGGATCCACAGTGATGCCTTCGTCGGAGATGACACGCCCTAAGTAGTGAATCTTCGATTGATAAAATGAGCATTTGGACAACTTCCCATACAATTTGTGCTCTCGCAGACACTGTAGTACCAAGCGCAAGTGCACGTCATGCTCCTTCGTCATTCGAGAGTAAATCAAAATATTGTCAATGAATACTTGGATGAACTTGTCCAAGTACTCGTGGAACACCCCGTTCATCAAACTCATAAATACTCCTAGGGCGTTTGTCAATCCAAACGGTAAAATAGTAAACTCGTAATGTCCAAACCTCATCTTAAAGGCAGTCTTACGGACATCATCCTCCTTGATCCGTAGCTGGTGATATCCTGATCACAAATCAATCTTGGAGAACACCGTTGTGCCCTTCATTTGATCGAATAGATCATCAATTCTCGGCAACAGATACTGATTCTTGATCGTGGCCTTGTTCAATTGACAGCAGTCAATGCAGATCCTCCATGACCCATTCTTCTTTCATATGAAAATAACAGGTGCTCCCCACAGTGACATGCTAGGACGTATTAGTCCTAGGTCCAGCAACTCCTTCAGTTGCATTTTCAACTCTTCTATTTCCAGAGTTGACATCCGATAAGGCGTTCTTGCTATCGGTTCAGTCCCCAGTTTTAGGTCTATGGTAAACTGCAATTCCCTCTTCGACGGCATCCCAGGTAACTCCTCCAGAAATACGTCCGCAAAATCTCTCACCACCGGAAGGTGTTCTAGACCTTCCGCTACTCCCTTCTCGTTTAATGCAAGGATCGCATAAAGCTTGCACCCTTTGCGCATGCTCTTCCGAAGTTGCAAGGAAGAGATGAACCTTAGGAAAACTCCCTGGTTCCATCCTACAATCACACGTCTTTGTCCCTCATCATCGACCAAGCTCAACCATTTTGTCTTACAGTTGAGTGTCGCCTCATGTGATTCCAACCAGTCCATACCAATTACAACATCATAAGATCCTAAGATCATGACGTACAGGTTGGACCTTGTGACAAACTCTCCCAGGTTAAGGATACATCCCATAACCTTTCCTCCAACCTTTTGTTTGGCTCCCCAAGCCATCTCTATGAAGCTAAACTCATCTTGTTTGACTACCTTTACCTTAATCCTTTTTAGCGCTGCACCAAAAATGAAACTCTCGGTAGCACCTGGATCTATCAAAAGACTAAGGGTCTGGTCAGCGATGGTACCTGTCATCTCGAGCACAGTCGACTGGTGATTTGCCTGGTAGTTATTCACCACTGCATAAATTCGATGGGCCTCGCCCATATCTCCCACGGTAGTGGGTCCGGCTAATCTGGACGCTCTAATCCTCTCCACCGGGAAATCACGTTGGTAGTGTGGCTCCCCACACCTCCAACACCCCTTCTTCAGCCCAGTAATCCTCTTACCCGAAGTAGAAGATGACAGCCCACCGGCCTAGAACCCTGGTTTGTTCTGCTGAACATGCCTAAACTGTTGTTGTTGTGGTCGACACTATTGTTGATGTTGTGGTCCCCGATAAGGTGTCTGATGCTGATGCAGCGGTCGCCAAGGTGTAGTGAAAGTGGATCCCCTCTGGAAGCCACAATATCCTAGCATATGTCTGGTTGGTGTCTGATGTTGCTATGCTCCAGACGAAACCTGTCCTGCTGGTCTCGCTGGAGTCTTGGTTTGACCCCCGCTGATAAGCTCCTCCTCTGCTATGAGGGCCTTCTGGACAGCATCATGCAAGGTTTGAGGCATCAGAATCCTGACCTTTGCACGTATGATGTCGTTAAGGCCGAACACGAACCTGTTGACCTTAAGTTTCTCAGTGTCAAGGTGCAGAGCATACCGGAGCAGCTCCATAAAATGGGCCTCGTACTCGGGCACTATATGACCGCCCTATCGTAAGGCATTGAACTCATTGAGCTGACGCTCAATGAATTCCTCTGAAAGGTACCTCTCTGAGAACCATTCCTCGAATAGTTCCCATGACACGTCTTCGATGGCCATGTTCATTTGTGGTAGGAGCATCTTCCACCATAGAAGAGCGCTCCCCTTCAGTTGAAAGACCCATGCAGACCTTCATGTTGGAGGTATAATCACAAAGCGTGAAGCACATCGCCATGTTCTCCAACCATGCCTCGGTGGCTGCGCCGTCCGAGGCACCAAAGAACTCAGGAAATTTGACCTTCTCGAGTTCATGGTGAATGCTACCAGTACTGACCAGAGCGCGCGGTGGAACCTCAGTGGGTGCCAGAACCGTAGCCTCATCTCTGTCCAAACGGTTGATCAGTGCCTTAGACATGCGCTGAAAAGATCTCATCATTCCGACTACATCACCAACTGCTATCTGCTCCTGTCTAAGAACCTGCTCATCTCCCTGGGGGTTAGACCCCTCAGGCATGGATGCTACTGGAGGCATCGCGTCTCCTCCCTTAGCACCCTGTCGTCTGCCTCTGCGGCGTCCTCTAACCATTATCACCTGCACGCACACAAGTCAACTCGATTAGCAACAATATAATCAAATCATATCAATGAAAGTCGTAGCAATCCCAAGTCATGGGTTGAACTGGCTCTGATACGATATGTAACGAATCCAGTTTCATCACAACAACAAGCCTCACATAACAAGAAAAAAAAAATTGTGTGTGTGTGTGAAGGTAATGATGTCATTATACTCGACAACGCAACACGATGACGAACAAGGCGCAAGCAACTCACGCAACAACAACATGACGACCAAACATAGAAGCACATCAATAACCTGGAAGCAATGTACAACATTCAACCGACAAGAATACAAATGACTACCCGCCCGTCCTACCCTGCAATGGTTAGGACCTCCAGGACACATAAGCAACGCTCAAGCCCAGGTTCCCATCGATTTTGACCATTTAAGGTCTCAGGGTTGGCGACTGTTCTGAGGAACAAGGAGGTGTCTACATCCCACCCGACATAAGCAGACCAAGCCTACTAAGCTAAGGATGAACATCCTAACAACCCAAAATTAATTACACAAGTAGCTAGAACCCTCACAATGAGCAACCAAGCACATTAAATTTTTACAAATCCAAGTACAAACATTAATTAAAAATAACAACAACACCTTCACCGGGAAGCGCAAGCTAAAAGCGACTTCATTCAACAACCCAACACATCACCTGGACTATACTAGTCAAGATTACTATCTAATTAAACATGGGTTACCATTCTAAACGGGGCACGTCTAAATGAAATTATCATCGATGTTCAATCTAATTTACGCTTATTACAATTCAATTTTGAGAAATTCTAAATGATAAAATGTCATCAAGGTACCATCTACCTTAGTCATAAGGGCACATCACTTAAGCAAGTCTAACCTTCAATTTGGTTAATCTAAAAATCTAAATAACAGTATTGCACTCTGAATTGCAAGTCTAGTTTAATCAAAGGTCACCAACCTAAATTAACATAACTTACAATCTATTTCTAGCAAATTTTAAATCATAATTTAATCAATACAACCAATCTAATTTAACAATTTAACAAATATATATATAACATTGATACCATTATCAATAGAACGTTATTATTCAACACTAAAAACGCTATGGGTTTACAGCGCGCTATCTAACAGTATTAGCATCATTAATGTAAAACACGTTGAGTACTAAACTTGTTGTCCAATGATAAGTCTAACAATAAAGATGGATAGTGAAGAAATTAAGGCGAAGGGTGTAAAAGATGAAATTGTTGTCTAAAATAGATATCGTTGCTTGCGTTAAGGCAATCCATAAGGAGATCCTTGTACCCTGCATTAAATACATAAAATTTAGCGGTCCAAGCATATCCATCAATTACATATGGAAAGGCTTGTCAACTAAACCGTTATCATACACTACCCTAGGTTTACCAATCGAAGTTAGCTGAGTTGACATCAAGTTACAGAGATTCATCCCTTAAAATTTCGAGTTCACCATCCAAATTTTCGCTGAGTTAACATCCGAATAAGAATTTTAGAAGCATTTCCCCCTTCAAGAGAGGCGAATATATCGATTGAGTGTTACCATGCGCCCAGTTACAGAACACACAACCTTTAACGGAGATGGTGAGGTGAAAGGTCCAACCGTAAAACGTTTAATAACTAATTCTTCAAAACCAACATAATTCGATAAGTCCTCTAAAACCCAAGTAACATTCCAATATTATCATTATTAAGAAAGCGCTTAAATTAAATCATGAGTAACACTCCCACAGTGGAAACTTCTTTAGCACAGTAAGAATTCAACCTAGATATAATTCATGCTTAAATAAAATTTTCTGAGTTTTACTTGAGTTGACATCCAGTTCGTTGTAGTTTATCAATGAAGAAAAAAAAGGTTGAGTGTTAAAAGGGGAATGGCTCTGGGTGTTAGCGATATTTCTTGTAAGGAGGTTAGAATGCAAAAGAATGGGTTAAAAACCCACTTGTCCTAAGTTCGGGATGCAAATATGCCCGTGGTAAGCAGTGAACGGATCTGGACGACGTGCACCCATGCGCCCAGATCAACGGCATACATGAGATTCTAGACCCCCCCGCCTTTCTACCTTTAAGCGAAGGGGGGGTGTTCAAAATCCGGGGTGCACCTTCTTCAACGATCACGATCGGAGCGCCCGGATCAACGGTGCGAGAGGTGATTCCGGACCCCCCTGCCTTTCTACCTTTAAGCGAAGGGGGGGGGGGTCTGGAATCGGGCGCACAGCTTCCCGATGGCCAAGATTGAAGCGCCCGGATCAACAACGCACAGGTGGCATGGGCATCCTCTGTCCTTCTGCACTTAACCAATGTGGGCCCCCTTCCCTTCATGTCACCTTGTGGACCATCCTCCCTCTTGCCACCTGTCCTCCTCCTGATCGTGCGATGAGGCTCACCCCCTCTAGCCCTTCCTCATCCTCCGACAACAGCTCACTTCCCCTTTCCTGGTCCGTGTGGCCCCTTCCCCCCATCTCATCATCCGCTCACCACCCGCCATGTGTCCAGCTCCCTCCGCTTATTGTCTTCCGCCACATGTCATCCCCTGTCGCCTCTCTCACACCTCATCATTTCTTATTCACCCCCACGATTTTGGCCCCATCACTCCATTGTTGTGCCCCATCTTCCGCACTGGCCTCCAAGCCTATTCTTCAAGCCATTCAGTTATTCTAGGTGCCAGCACAAAAGGTCTTCCACGTCGCAGAAGTGCCGAGTTGGCCGGGCCATCCTCAATCCCGATGAAGCAGTTATTGAAGCAGTTGGTGGTGGTTAGACATCGCCTTCGCCATAATGGGAAAGTTCGGCAACGAATTAAAGGCACGTTGATTCGCCTACGAAACTGTGAGAAGTTTGATTGTGTCTGCCATAAGTTGCATGATCATTCAGAGACTGCAAATGTTGACTGTCAGAAGCCATGCAGATGCAAAGCTTTCAATGCAATATCTCGATTTCGCTGCTATTGTTGTTCTGAGTATATGAAGGCATTTTCTCCATTTTTGTATCTATCGATGGTAGAGCGAAGCTCCCGACTGTAAATTTTTAATGATCATTCTAGTCCTATGGCTATGCATCTGTGTTTGAGATTTCTTGTTTTATGACAATCAGTTTTCCTTTTCCATCTGTGTTTCGTCTCATGCCAGAGAGTTCATGATCGAATGCTTCGTATGAATTAGCACAGCTATGTTATGATAAATGATTTATTGTCGCATTACTATTTTCTCTGGTTTTCTGCATTTGGGTGCAAGAAGATCTTGCCTTCAGATGCTTTCTCTCATAGTTTGTTAGAAATCTGATGTCTATAACAGACCCCTGCACTTTTCTCATGCAAGTCTTCCACCTGCTCACCCTTATTACAACTCACTGTTTGGAGTTTCTCTAAGACCTCACTCGCCCATGCATGCCTAGCCTAGTTTCAGAGTCGAAACGATTTTTCCCTGAGTTTACCTCCATTTGATCACCCTTTACAAACAAATCGTGACATTAATCTGATGGGTGTCGGGCTCTGCTCCTGCAAGCAATCCAGGAGTGACTTCCGATGCTAACATTTCTGGCACTGTTGTCGGGGAAGAAGTTGAACATTTTCCCTGGATTGAACGACAACGATCAACTGATTCTGAAGGTGCATCAGATATCAGAACTTGAAGATTGCTACTGTGCACCTGGCGACTCCATTGTGACGACTCCACTAGGGAGAACTTACTCTTTTCAGCCATGGCTTCGAGAGGCAGACACACGAGGTCTAATCCACAACAGCCATTAGCTCCATCTGAAGCGCACCCAGAGAAGGTGATCAGAAAGGGTAAATCCTCGGGAGACGGTGCTTCTACGGCTAAAACAGGTATTTTTGATGATTTGCATGTTTCAGTAGAAACCCCTCCCCCCTCGTTTTGTCCTGTTACATTACCTCCCGTCGTGGTTTCCCGCAGTCTAAATTTTGGGAGTGTTCC
>JASDQU010103068.1:563917-609283 GCA_032191745.1 Picea mariana | reverse complement strand
TTTATATATCTCGAACTACAAACTGGGTTAGGCTGGAATTTGGATAGAAATTCAATAACATTATCATGATCCTCGAAAAACAAACTCATAAAAACCCACATCACCATTTTGGATTTATGATCAAATCTGTAAAAGCATCTCCTACAGGAAATGAGTTCGCAACGAAGTTCACAGCGTCTGTCTGCCAGTTCGCAGCGCCAAAAGGAAAAAACATCCAAAGCCACTTTCTCAACCTTCAAACAGGATGAAAAATATCATGGAGTACATGATGGACCTAAGGCTTCTGTGGATGTTGGTAACTCTTAACGTGAGTGCCTGCAACCTATCCAAGCTACAACGCTCCTTAACTAGTTTGCAATGCCAATTCGCAGTGCCAACTCAAATATAGATTGCACAATTAGAGGAGGATGTTATTTGATGGTATGACATAATCCCTGGAGAAATGGTTAAATTGTAGGATCTAAAACCATAAATCCTCCTTTACATGATCAATCTTATGTGTTAACATCTGGCTCCATAGAGGATGGCTTGCTCCTTGTGAGTTGCCAAGAACATGCAGTTCCACTGCCTTATCCATTCCATCTATGTCCATAAAACATGTATGCCTAAGAGAACCTCTGCTCCTTATTGAAAACTGAAAAATACTCACTGCAAATCAAATGCTTGCATAGAAATATTATTTATATACATCCCTACACTAATCTATCTATCTGAGCTTCTTTTCTTAATTGAAGTCATCCAATGCAGCCAAGTGAGTATCGAACTGATGAAAATGCCTCCTTCCATGCAACTGTTCGAAATAATTTTCAAGTGATATGAAGCTTGCAGCAAGAGGTTAGTAATAAATGGATACTTACAACTATGATCTGAAATCACACCAACAACTGGATCATTACAAACCTTTAAAAAACATTACTCTATGTAAAAATCCACAGGATCGTGAAACTTATGAAAAGACATTTCTAGTTGGTTAAGAAAACCATATTTCTCCTTTGTGAAGGCTGATTCATCAATAGAATTGTGGTCCTTGTATACTTCATAACTACTCATATGTTGTTTGATGTCTTTTGTAAGTGCAAGTAGAGAAATGATAGACATTTCCTTGCTGATCCTTGGAGTCTTCTTCTCATCAATAGGTGATAAAGAGAATTCCAACTGTTGTTGCAATTCTTCCTTATCTTCTTCATTATCATATACTGGTTGGATTCTAATAAGATCTGTATGTTATTTAGTAAAGATATTATCTTTATCATTTTAATACTCAAAGGAAACAATTTGATTTTCATGACAACTTAAAACAATAGATACATTTGATACAATTTCAAAAGTATCTACATTCTGGCTATCACTTTGAAGATCACCATCCTCTTGATCATAATGAAAAGTGTCTTCTTCTGCAACATACTCTTTATGACTATTTGATCCTTTACTCAGTAAATCAAATTCATAACAACATTCTTGATAAAAGAAATCAGCTGCAAATTTCTCTTTGCAAAACAAACAAAATGCAACATGAAAATGTCTTAGTGAAGTAATACATGGAACCATGAGTGATCTAGAACAATCACGAGTTGCTCCATATAAAGAGTATGTAAATAATTTGATAAGGACATCTTCATGTATAAATTTCAGCTTAAGTATGCACTTGTGAAAATCTAGTAAAAACTCAGCTGGCATTTCCCAATTTTCCCCTCTAAACCTAGGAAGGAATCCTTCCCATTCACTTCTATCAAGCAAGGGGTTTGGAAAACTAGATATATTTGAGAAATCACAAAATGCATACCTCTGAGCAAGAATATTGTTCATTTCAAACCAGTGGAGTCTCTCTTATATTCATCTATTATGAAGTTGGAGTTTCTAGGTAGAATATTGCAGTCAAGCTGGTGTCCTGCTCTTGTCTACCATCAAGAGATGGATTTGATCGTTGTCATTCTCGCAAGTAAGATTTCTTCACTTCTGTCCCCAGAAATGATGCAAAAAATGTTAGCACTAAGAGTCACACTTAGATTGTTGTAAGTGCAAGCCCAATACCCATCAAAATATAAATGGATTAAAATGGTTTGAGTAGGTGGATCAACAATATTGAGAAAGAAAGGGAGAGGATAGAAAAATGTTTGCAGAGGCATTCCATTGAGCATGGAGTTATAACATCCTACAGATAAAAGGAAATCAAAATGTATATTAGAAAAAGGGATATATAATTATGAGTAGAAGCATCGTGAATATGAAAAAAGGAAGAACATCCATTATACAAAGATCCTTTCTACAACAAATAAATATTTGCTTAAACAATGAACAATGATTTAATGGGCAAGCTACAACATATCCTATGTTGTTCATGAGTCCATCAATAAATGGTATCTATGACCCTCAAAACCTGCAATATATTCAAGCAAGAAGATAACAAAGAAATGGAAAAACACAGAAGAAAATCTGATAATAGCTCTCATGAATCTTTAATGGCAGAAAATGTCATTAGAAACATGCCCTTAGGCTTACAAATGAGAAACTAAAACTTCTCCTCGAACTCTCTTCTCTATTGTCTCATGAATCCAACCCTTTTCTCATCAAAAACCCTTTCATTTATATTGAATAATATATATATATACCATAAGGATTTCAAAACCAAGGAGTTACATAGGATCCTCCTCCATTTAGGAGTCTTGTTACATAAGATTCCAACAAATTCCTATTTGTTTGGGATTTTGTCTATTATGATAAATGGCATTTGAAACATGTCATCCTGATTGATATAGATATGGAACACATGTCCCTCAAGTCCAATAAATTCCTAGGAGACCATTTGAACCTTCCTTGACAGGTGGAAACCTCCAAAACAGGTGAATATCCAACAACTATGCAAAACAGAGAGTTTGGAATGCCAATGTGCAATGCATTGGTGTTTTAATTATATCTCGTGAACTACAAAATGGGTCAAGATGAAATTTGGAAAGAAAGTTAATGACATTATCATGATCCTAAAAAAACAATTTCAGAGCAACCCACATCACCATTTTTTATTTATGATCAAATATGTAAAAGCAGTTGCTACAGGAAATGAGTTCGTAGTGCTTGTCTGCTAGTTCGCAGTGCCAAAAGGGAAAACATCCAAAACCACTTTATCGACCTTCAAACAGGATGAAAACCCTCATGGATTACCTGATGACCCTAAGGCTTCTGTGGATGTTGATAATTCTGAATGTGAGTGCCTGCAACCTATCCAAGCTACAATGCTCCTCCTTAACTAGTTCGCAATGCCAGTTCGCAGCACCAACTCAAATATAGCTTGCACACTTCGAGGAGGTTGTTAGTTGATGGTATGACATAATCCCTGGAGAAATGGTTAAATTATAGGCTATGAAAATAATAAATCCTCCTTTACATGATCAATATTATGTGTTAACACCCTAGCTTGTCTCTTAGAAATCATGGACAACTTTAGGGATAACATATTTTGGCGTCGTTGTTGGGTAACAAAGTAACAAGGTAATATTTCCCTGGGAGAATGACAACAATCAACTCTAGATCTTGATGGTGAAAATGAGTTAAAAACCATATGTGAATACATCATTCACCTAGTGACTCTATGATGGAAGAATCCACAAGCGAATCCATTGATTTAGGATGTCGAAGGCTATGAATGCTATCTTAGCTCGCAGATTTGCTCCATTTGACTTCTCATTTGTTCCTAGTAATCCAAATCCACTACCTCATGTTGATGAATGGCAAGGATGACTTCCCAAGTTTAAACAAGGTATATATGATAATATTGTTGAACTTTTGCTTGAGTTTCATGAACTTATGCATTATTTGGATATATTTCATGAGGATGTCCATGTACTCACTCGAAGGAGATGCTCAAGAATAATATCGGTCTCTTCCTCACTCTGGTATATCCTTGTTGAAGCAATTTTGTATAGTATTTCATGATCACTATAGAATATATTTTCCAATTGAATGTATTTTTGAGCACTGTTGTGAAGAGTTTGCACCATATATTCAGAATCATGTAATTGATGAAAAGGAAATAAATCTTAATGAAGCAGAGGAGAACTCACTATCCATTGAATCCTTTTCTAGTTTTGTTATGTAGTTGGAAAAATTTTCAGCATTGTATCAAAAGTTGAAGCAGATGGTAGTCATACTCTAGATACATTTGACATCACATCATATGTTTCTAATAGTCATGAATTTCATGAATTTGATGCTCAAAACTTTATTGGATATCTCCTTGCTTTTTATGAGTATGAGGACAATTTAGAGGTGCATTTTTCTACATCAACACACATGCAATTCTATAGCAGGAAGCAGGTATATGACAATTATGCATCTAATTTAGGTAGTGAGGGAGATGAAAAGGCAGTTAAGCAAAAACAAGATTTAATTGAGCATGATGTCCCTTCTCTTGAAATTGGTGAAAGTATATTCTTTCCTTTCGAGCCTCTTGCCTTGGAATCTACAAAGGAATTTTCTGCTCAAGATGATTTTACTACTAATACTCATGGATGGTTTCAAGGAGGATATTTGCAGCACAATTTGATTAGTAGAGAAGAAATTACAAAGGAGCAGCTTGGTCTTTTAAGTCAGCTAGAAATTTTCCATGTTTTTCATGATCGAGTGGCTACTTGGATGGAGAAAGTTTCTTCAGGGGTCCCAAACATCATAGCTTTTGGTATGCCACTTAATTGCAACATTAAGTTTGAGTTGTCCATAATTGTTTTGCTATATCTATCATGTTTTTTCTTCATTTTATCAAACCGTTGCATGAAAGAAGTTCTGATAGTTAGTCAAACGCTTTCATGGTTGCATTGGAAGTTTGATGTGACTTGATCAAGAAGTTGATTGGTTAGTTGTGTAGGAGTTATACATAAATAAGATTTATTTTTGAACATGTTGGTCTCAGTTTTGAAGATAAACTTCCAGTGTGAGAGTAATGTCAATTTTTTCAGTTTGACATAGTGTGCAGGAATAAGACTCCATGTCCCAATGGAGACACTAGTACAGAATTATGTTTGTTGTAGTTTAGTATTTTAGTATGAAGAGTGGATTTGATATATCAATAAGACAAACGTCAAAAGAGAGTAACATAGAAAGGTTATAGGTAACAATTGTTTATGACAAATTTTAAAGGAAGGCATTGATTTGTGGTTCTTAAATGTTTCACAAGAAGAACATTATCCCGAGATGGAGACAATGTTAGTCCTTAAGCCTATTACCACCTTTCTATTATTAAAAATTTCATCCTATTTTATCAAAACCTGTCCTGAGCCTATTTGTCTTTGAGCCTCTTTGTATTTGTTGATTACACCTTTTAACACTTTACCTCTCTCTTTTTGGTGTGATTTTATTTTCTTTAATTGTTTTTCATTTGTTTCTTATAGGATATTTTGAAATTCTACATGGAAAGAGATGTGTCACATCGGATATGTTTATTTTTAAGTGCATCTTCTCCAAAGTTAAAGAAATGAAAAGGACGATACAAGAATGATTTCATTCTTGTAGCACACGAGGAAATCATTGTTGTAAGTGTATCTCAAATCCAAGGATCGTGAAAACAATCACAAAATCATGCAGAAGATTTTACAAATGGTTATGGCATATCTTAATGATTACTTGATTCCTATGCATGAACACAAATGCATTTATGCTTGTACTTGAACAAATTCAGGAATTCTTAGACGCCCGAGTAAGGTGAAACCCTATCATTTGCAGGTGAAATAGAGAGTGAAACCAACAATATGTTGACTAAAAATGGAGGTCGAGTTGTTTGATTGGAACCATATGAGATTGAATTATTAGAAGCCTTCCCTGAAATATTGCAAAAATTTGTATAGGGAGTTTAGAGTTCCACTATAAATTTGATTTGACCATATATTTCAAACCATGCATCCATTCTCTGTGAGATTTGGAGGGGAAATGAATTAAAGTAAGATGAACAACATGATTAATTACAAGTCAAACTAATCCATATTTTTTGAGAAATGAGCCACTGTCACCTACAACCATTTTATGTTTTTTTCAAAAATTGTGAACTAGGTTTGTCTCAAATTTGGCATGCCAAATCATCATGATGATATTAATATGATGACCAAAAATAAACTTGACCAAGTTTTTCATTTGGGATAAAAATGGTAAAGAACATATACAATTAATCCCGTAGCTTCCTCATTTTTAAAACAAGGATTTGTGGAATGTGATAAGGTTTATACGAGGAGGAGAACCAAAAAAATGTCACAAGAAATTCAATCATCTCTTCGAGAAATAGAGGTTGAGCCTGTACATGAAACCCTTGACATACAAGTTGAAAAATATTCATAGCTAAGAAAAACCAAAAATAATAAAAGGAAAAAGGTGGTGTCTAAAGTTGAATCCCCTCAACCGGATGATGGAGGTTTCATTTTCATTAATAGAATTTAAAGGATTTATGTCCTAGGAAATAGATGCAGCCACAATATGGAGGAAGATTCTGCTAGTATATATTGGAGATTATGGTGAGATGCATGTTGATATTGAGGAGTCCACATTACAAGATTCAAAGGTGGTGAAGTTGTTGTCTGAATGCTGCGTTGTCCTACATTTTATAGAAGGAAGCATATATGTTGTTCATTTTTCAACATTCTATCCACATAAATCTTGTCCATGTTTGTTAGCAATTGGATATAATGGAAGCCTATTGTGGCAGTATGAAGGTTATATCAGTGCTAATGAACTCATAGCAAGCATTGAGAAATCAAAGACAAATATTCATTCCTAGGAAGGGGTATCAAATTTGGTCTCATCTTAGTATGAAGGTAATCTAAATATGGATGAACCATATTCCATACAACTTCGTGTAGATCCATTGAAGGCTACCCACAGGAGAAGCATCTTCATCAAATATCCATGCAACCCCCTTCAAAGTACAGGTAAATTTTGATATTCCATTATTTGAAGGACTAATAGATGCATGTGTTGTAGATAAATGGTTGAATTTGCTCGAAGGATATTTTTTGGTCAACAATTTTTCCAATAGGGAAAAGATAACTTTTGCACTCCTCAAGGTTGTTCCCCATGTTAAATATTGGTGGCATACTTATTCTGAGAAAAGGGTCGTGGAGGAATCTAAAATGTTTGTGGTGGCCCCTACATAAGATTCGTTTCACGATGCCATCAAAGAATAATACTACCCTGTTGGAATCTACAAGGACCAGTACACCAGATGGACCACCCTACATGAAGAAAGCGACCAGACAGTACCATATTTCACAAATATTTTCCATACCCTACGCACCTAATTGGGTATCAAAGAATCTAAGTGTTATATGGTGCTCAAATACCGCAGTTGTTTGCATAGATACATTAAAACAGAAATGGAGTTCCTGTACATCGCCTCATTGGGAACGGCTTATAGATACGCTGTCAAGATCAAGCAGAAATTTAAGTAGAAATGATAAGAGTTTGGATCTACAAACCCCTCACAGTCAAAGTAGGGAAAAGGCAGCCCCAACCCACACAACAAGGGACCAATTTTATATGGTCTCCCTCAAGACAACCAATCCAATCCACAACACAAGAAGGGAAATGAGAAGATGAAGAAGGACACGAGAAAATGGTGTGAGTACCATAAAATTTCTTGGCACAACAATGAAAAATGTCGCTCCAAGCAGTCCCTCGTAGCTGAGCTAAAGGATTCTGAGTCAGAGGTCGATTCTAATTTGTAGTCAAATACTGAAGGAGTGAAGCAGATTATAGATGTTGAAATCATTTCCATTGTCGGTACTACTAAAGTATGGCCAAGTGAACCAGAAGAACCAGAGGAAGGGGAATGCCTCTTTCACTCACATATGTGCGTAAAGGGGGCTCTGCTTCATTTCATTGTCGATAGTGGTAGTCATAAGAACCTGATTTCAGCAGAGGTCATCAAGTGGTTGGACCTGCCAATGAAAAAGCACCTGAAACCCTACACCATCAGTTGGCTTCACCAAGGAAAAGATCTTTGTGTCATCCAACAGTTTTGTCTGCCCTATGGCATCAAGCCTTTCAAAGATGAGGTACTGTGTGATATTTCTCGTCTTGAATTTTGTGATGTTCTTTTATGACAAGCGTATTTGTGGAAGTGTCATGATTTGTATGAGTCTATACCCCGCAGTTGTATTATTACTTTGGGTAGACAATTGTACAGGATCCCGGAGGTCACACCGCTTACTGATATTTCTTTAATGTCTGCTAAGAAATGCAGTAAGGTCATTTCAAAGACCGGGAAGTTCATCTTCTTTTATATTCATTCTCATAGTGAGAACAAGGTCACCTCCAAATTGGTGGCCTCTACACATCGCCTCTTTTTGCAGCAGAAGCAAGTGGACGAGATCGTGGAATAATAAAAAGAAATATTCTCCTCACCTATAGGGGTACTGACACATTGCCAAGTCAAGCATCCAATTGATGTAACCCTTGACACACCTCTACCTAATGGACCAGTCTATCGACACTCGTTGATGGAGAATGAAAAAATCAGGCATCAGATCTGAGAGCTTCTTCAAAAGGGGCACATCAGACACAACTCCTCCCCTTGTGGAAGCCTGATTGTACTAGTGCAGAAGAAGGACAAGACTTGGCAACTCTGCATTGATTATAGAGCCTTAAAAAAAATCATTGTCAGGAATCGCTACCCTATTCCCAGGATTGATGACCTTCTTGACCAACTCAAGGGGGAAAATTGCTTCAGAAATATTGACCTAAAATTTGGCTACCACCAGGTTCCCATTGAACCAAATGATGTATGGAAGATAACCTTCATGTCTAAAAAAGGTCTCTATGAATTTTTATTCATGCCCTTTGGCTTAACAAATGCACTAGCCACTTTCATGAGGTTGATGGATGATGTATTGAAACCATTCACCAATTTTTTTGTGGTAGTAAATTTGGATGACATAGTTATCTTCAACAAAATGTGGAAGGAGCACATGCGACATGTTTATTAGGTTTTGAGCACTCTGCAGTAGCACAAGATTTATGCCAATTTGGAAAAAATCTCTTTTGGAATGAACAAGGTCCAATAATTAGGCTACATTGTTGATGATATTGGGGTACATGTTGATCCAGATAAGATCCAAGTCATCCATGACTAGATAGCCTTGACCACACTAACTGATCTTTGGATATTTTTTGGAATAGCCAACTTCTACGGACGATTCATGTTGGGATTCTCTCATATTGCATGGTCACTTAGCCAGGTGACCAAGGGAGGTGTTAGCACCACGTTCGTGTGGGGGAAGGAGAAGCAACGAGAATTCGATGATCTGAAGCATCACTTGTGCTCAACTCCAGTACTCTCCTTTCCCAATCTGCAACAACCATACGAGATTGAGATTGATGCATCTGACTATGCTATGGGTGCAGTTTTCACTCAACACGAGCATCTAGTGGCATACCATAGTGAGACACTCTCCGATACTGTCTGGAAATACCCCACCTATGACAAGGAAATGTATTCCATTGTAAAATATTAACGTTAATGGAAACATCACATTTTGGGGAAAGAGACGATCATACACACTGATCACAATCCTTTGTAGTTCATACAAACACAGGGGAAATTGCAGAACAACCACATTCAGAAGTCGTCCACCTACGTGCAACAATTACATATCAACATCAAGTAGAAGATAGGTATCCCCAATCATGTCATTGACTGTCTCAGTTGGCCTCCTTTAGTTTCACTCACCACTGTGCTCCATTAATGTGGACATGAAGCATATGAGTGGCCCCAACTTTATCAGCAAGATCCAGACTTCGCCACCAGATATCAACTCTTTGGTACAAGAACAAATTTCACTGATTTTCACATTCAGGATAGAGTCTTATGCAACCTAGGTCATCTCTATGTTCCTACAAGAGAGTGTGCAAATATGATTTGGCAATCCAACTATAGTCCAGTGGCAGGACATTTTGGCATAGTGAAAATTTTGGTCGTTCTTTAGAAACATTTTAATTGGCCAAAACTTTGACAGGATGTCAGCAAGTATATCATATCTTGCACTTCCTATTCCATTTCCAAGCCAGCCATCAAGAAACAATTCTTATACACTCCTCTTCATATTCCCAAGAATCCTTGGGAATCCATCTAAATGGATTACATGTCTGGCTTACCATCCACCAAGAAAGGAAATGATTGCATGTTGGTGGTCGTTGATCGGTTTTTGAAGATGGCCATCCTCAGAACCTGTAAGAAGAATTTCATAGCTGTAGATACTGCGAAGATCTTCTTCGAATGCATGTGTGTCCACTTTAGGATACCGTAGACCATCATCTCCGACCAAGATAGCAGGTTCCTCAACACCTTTTGGTCGATTCTCTAGTCTCTGTTGGAAACCAAGCTCACAAAATCCACTTCTTTCCACCCTCAAAAATGATGACCAAACAGAGGTCGTCAATAGGATGATTGTGCACATCATGTGCATGTACAATTCTAAGAATCTACGTACATGGGATGAGAGTCTCCCATATGTCCAACATAGTCACAACAGGGATCTCCATAGTTCCACCACCCATATACCATTTTAGGTGGGTCTGGGATTCCAACCCTTGGGACCCATTGATGTTGCACTTCCTCTTGCTACCACACAGATAAACTCTTCCCCTGACCAGTCTGCAATCGACACAGCCACCAGATTCATTGAGAGGATTCAACACATCCACCAATAGGTCCATGAGATTTTAAAGAAATCCAATGCTAAGTACAAGAAGCACCATGATTAACATAGGGTATCACACCAGTTCCAGGTTGGCGAAAAATTCTGGTTACATTTGTAGAAGGAGTGTCTGACCATACCCCATCAAAAGCTTCTCCCACTTCATTATGGGCCTTACACTATCACCAAGGATGTGGGTAGCAATGATTTTGAGCTCAACACTCCACCCTTCCTTGGTCTGCATCCAGTATTCAATGTTGACCTCCTTCAAGAATATTTTACACCATTATTGGACACCTCTGAGATCACAGCACAATTGACACCAAAAGAGCTCAAACTTGACTGCATGGAACACACATCCATTGATCAGGTAGTGGACACACAGGTCAAGGGCACTCGCTAGCAGTGGATCCAGATTTACCAAGTTGTCAAGGAAGGAAAAATCCTACACCAAGGAAAGTGGATCACTCGAGGCCAAATCCAACATAAGTTTTCTCAACTTATGGGCGAACTCAACGCAATGGAGACCATTGCTTCCCAAGGGGCGAGGATTGATCTAGGTGGATATTGGTGGCCACCCACCTATTCCAACTAGCTTCTTGTGTCTGTTTTTGTTCATCACGTTCTTCTGTACTACTTTGTAATTGTGGGTTCTACACTTCTAGGGTTGTTTGAAGCCCCACACATCCTCCAAGTGGATACGAGTGGCCTCTCGCCTAATCCAACTAGATTGTTTTGTATATTTTCATGTCAGCACGTCTTGTTGTACTTCCAGGGCCATTTTGGGGCCCTAAATGTTGTTTTTTTGGCTCGCCACAGTCAAACTGTAGACAGAGTCAAAGTTTGACAGTAGAATGTGTATTTCTCTGAAATAAATTTCCAATGGGCTATTGCATGCCTAAAATGAAGGTCATATGCAAAAGTTACAACTTGGGGAAGTTGAGGTACCAAATTACACTAATTTACCCATAGGGCCCACATGAATTTTGGTGTTTCACCTTCTAGGGTTAGGTTTTTGGATGTCTAGGGTTTTGGAATTCATGAGTAATGTCAAAAAGGCCTCTGGAACCTCATTGTATTCTATTATTCTCAGACGGATGCACGTAGAAGCCACATCTCTTCTCAGAGATAACTACAACCATTTGAGCAAGTGTTTCAGTTCTGCAATTTTACAGTTTCAACATATTTCATTATTTAATATAATATATTGTTCATTGTATATTTGTGTTATTCCTCATATCTTTGTGTTTATGTTATTCGTTTTGTTAATCAGTTCATTCCACTCCTAAATCCCTATCACTTCTTCTAAAATTGTTAGTCAACAATCATCAATAAGCTAAACAATGTCTAGGTCCACTTGGGGAACTGAAGAAATAGTACAAACTATGGTCTCCTCTAGAGATGATGTACATGAGGATATAGCTACCACCGACATTATATCTACACCAGCCACACAAGGCAGATTGTCAAATGTATTTTCTTCTAAGTGTGATAGCATTTCAAACTCTACTCAATCATCAACTTCAATAGTTGAAAAGTCAAGAAACTTGGCATTTAGCACTCAAAAAATCATTGATCCTACATGTGTATTATTTCAAACTAAAGAGTCTACATATGCATCACCATCTAACTTGGAATAAAACAATTCTCAAAGAAGCAATACAATTATCCCTAGTGATACTAACATTAGAGGGGAAATGCTTAAAGCTGATAATGAATTATTTACAGAGAAAACAATTAATGTTGCTAGTTTGTGTCTTGAAAAAACAAGCATAGAAATAGTTCTTAATGGAGAAATAGAGGATGTATCAGAAAAAAAAGAGTTATAAATTCAAAATTCCAAGCTACAACAAAAAAGTTAAGAAAGATACAAAATTTCCTGTAGGTGATTGTTTTTTGCAGTCAAATTTGTACACGCATTTCGAGCAAATGGTAAAGAATTTGGAAAACCCATTAAAAAACCACTTGAAAAATGGTATTTTTTAGCTAACAAGTGGGTTGTTTTCAAGAAAAGTAAATTGTTTAGGAGGTAGGTGGAAATTTAGGGCTGCGTTTTTCCAGATTTGCTGTTTTTTTCCATATTTTTCTAGATTTTCTAGAGTTGCCACCTCATCAATTCAACCTAGATCCTAATCTTGTGCTACAAAAATGAGAATAGATCCATTTATTTTGAATCTTATTTTGAATTTTTTAGAGGGAATTAATCTCTGTAATTTTATAAAAAGAAAGATACATGAAAAACAAAGGGGGCTTCATCTTGGAAGGAAGTTGGGGTTTAGTTTTTGTGGCACAAAGGAACATATTGGTCTGTATTATAATAGTTGGGAATATAGTACATTTTTCACTCGATGGAAAATACATTATTATGGTTATACTATCTTATTCTTGTCTTATATTTCTTCTATTCTACTTGAATGCATTTGAATATTTTGCAAAGCATTTGGTTTATCTTGTTACATGTTGAACATCAATAAAAATTTTGTTATTTAAATTACCTTTCGTAGGATTTGTATTTAATTTTTCTTTCTAGTCTCTAAATGATATCTGGGATTGGAAAGTATTCTTTGTAAGTGAACAGATTGTGAAACTTAAAACTTCTCTTTTCTTCTATTTTATATATTTTGTATCTAATTGATTAGAATGAATGTCATTGACTAAGCTGAGTGTTTTAGAAACTTGTTCTAAAAATGTAACCAACACCTTGTGTTGTCCAGTTTATCCACTACTTCATCCACAAACCAACCTATAAACTCAACTCATGATACAAGAATAAACCATTGAAATAACTGAGGTTCCCTAGCTTTCCCCTTAGCAGTTAGGGAAAACTTTAGGGATAACTATAGGAAAAGTACAAGGCTATACATGAACAACACAAAACAAACAGAGGATTTAGAGTGGGAGAAAATATTGTTACAGCTGAAAAAGGAAAGGCTATGGGGTTCTGGTAAGATTATCAAGGCTTTGTGGTATGGTCCTTTTGAGGTATAGTAAAAGTTGGAAGATAACTCCTACAGACTCAGCCTACCCCCATATATGTGCATTTACTTAGTAGTGAATGTGGAGAATCTCAAACTGTGTGAACCTTCCATGCTGGATCAGGTGGACAAGTAGGTCCTACCTTCCATAGAGGACTAAGCACCAGATTCTCAGGTAGAGTTATGAAAGGTCACATTTTTACAAAAGTGGTCCATAACTAGAAGACAGGGTCAATATGACCTTTGGAAGATTTGGTTGAAAGAAAAACTTCTAGGAAAACAAAAGTGGTACTCAAGGGAGAAGGCAAAGGAAACATTTCCTCATCTCATTTAGTAAATAGTTTAGGGACCAAAAGCCTCCTTAAATGGGGAGGTATGATCCATATTGGATCATTATAATATTTTTCATCTTTATTGATGCTTTGAGAGTAGAAAAAATTGGTGGAATAAGATTGTAGGGTCATTTTAGTGGCAAGTCTGAGTTTGGAAAATTGGGGTCCAAAACCTTCCAAAGACATTTTGAGGAATTAAATGAAATTTTTTTGGGTTCTCGAGTTCAAAATATGTTCCCACCCCCTTGATAGTGTTCTACACTCCAAGACCTTGGCAATAATGAAAACCATTCATCAACTAGCTCTCGTATGCAAAAGTTATACCTCCCACAATTTGACCTATTGTGTTGACCACTGTGGTATGAGCAGATGCAACGTCATCCCATGTTACACATACATATGGGGCTAGAGACGCATGTAATTTCAATAATATTATATAAGGTCCAAAACCCTTTCATAATTCAAGGTTAAATAATTCAAAAACCTACCCTTAGATGGCTATTGAGCTATGTTAAATATCAAGCCACTAATAGGAGAAGGGGTTCCATTATTTTTCATTGTATCTTGTTTCATAGCTGAGAAAAACATATAAGAGAGGTATTGTATGAGCACAACAGAGGAGGAGATATTTTTTAGTATCCATATAGACCACAGTGTCAAAGGAAACTCCATGAAGAGTGTCTCTTTCTTTGTACTTGCATCATTTCTATACCATAGAAAAGAGAGAATAGTAGCCTCACCTTCTAGATAGGTTTTCTCTCATATTGGGTTTCCCAGGGCATATATTGTGTTTATGTGTGGATGGGTTGATTGTATTTTACTGTTCTCTATTTTCCTCATTTTATCTATTTCATGCATCAGCAGAAAACCAGTAACTAAATATTCTGGAGATATAAAGGAAAAATAACCTTAATAGTAAAGATTTTCAGTAATTTATTATATCTGTTGTGAAGAACTATTCCAAAGGAATATCCATGACAGTTTACAGATCACCACTTGTCCCTTCTCCTCAACTTCCAACCTCATCCTTTATTTTCTTCAGTTATTTCATGTAAGAACTTTTTCAATACACTCAAACTTTCCTTTAATTGATCTATCTCAATGTAAAACTCTTTGACATTCATCTTGTTGTGTCTTCCTCTTAAACCCTTGATATGACTCTCCATAGTCATCACCATCTCTCTGTGTTGGAACATGTGGTTCCATCATAAACCTCACCTTTTCAAAAGAGTGGGTGGCCAATTATTTGGGTTGAAGACTAACTAAAATGGCGGTTGACCATGTCCAATTAAGGATTCTTGATCCATGTTTTATGGACAGGTGCAGCTTCCTTCACCCGAGTTTTTTGGTTTTGGTCCATGACTGAAACCCATTTATAGACGATCCATGTGTTTTTTCTATTATATATTATCGATCATCTCAAATCATCAAATCATATTGGTAGATCTTCACTTGCTCATTGAGTGACTTGTTCTTTGGTGCTATAGTGTATTTTGACACCATTACTTCTCTCAGATCTGTTCCTTTTTGCAGTTAATCCTTGTTCCAACATGTTATTAGAGTTGTTTATTATTTGATCTCGGGATTGTAGAAGAATACTCGGATGCAAGAAAGACAATGTTGAAGCCAATTTGAATTTATTTTATTTGAATAAATAACTACTAATTGTTTCATATGGGTTATAAACCATTTGAAAATACACCCATATGGATTGAATGAGAATGATATTGATGGGGTTTTTCCCATAATTATTTTTTTAATTCCTCTATTGGAGATGGATAATGTTTCTTTAGTTTTGGTTAAATGCTCTCATTATTGACTTTTCTCGACTGTATCTTGTTTGTTTGGATGTTGATAGGGGATTTCTTGACATGAATTAAGGACGGCTTGATCCGTTATTGTGTCCACATTGCTCGATCCATCCTACCCTATATTTGGCATGGTCGACACCCTTAACTAATGGCTCTAACATACTCATGCATGGATTCCCTAGATTGTGATATGCATACCATCTCTCTTGGACATGGATCAACCCAACTGATGGAGGAATGATTTGTGGTATTCAAGACATTAGAATCATAAACCCATCAAATGTTTTGTTGTATTGAATGACTGAGTCTTCTTAACTTGTAGCCTTGGTCAACTCAACTATCATGGACAACTAGTAGAAGACTTGATGATGTAGGAGCATCACTTCACATCAACAATGCGCCAGCTAGTTAGGACATTCTATGTGCATTCAATGGCAGAGAGAGGCGCAACCCTCTCATTTTCAAATTCAAAAATGTAATAACTGTTGTAAGGCCGAAGAGCCACGCAGATGCATTTTTTCATGTAGTAGATAGGGTCACCTTTAATGGTTGATAGGTTGAATATCTAGATTCAATTCGGACTAGACAACCATTGAATGCAATTCAATGTAAATTAATGAGAGTAGGTATCTTGGAGGGAAGATCTCGAGGAGCCCCTATTGGTAAAAGATATTTGTATCTAGAATTCTTTAGTTTTTTAAAAAGGAGAGGAAAAAGAGAGGAGCCAAGACTCTGTTGCAGTCCGAGATTTTGTAACCTTTGTACACGCATTCTAAGATTAATACAAACAAAGCAATTTTTCTTGCATATTGTATTGTGTGTGTTTATGAGCATCTTTTATGATTTTATGTGCATATGTTGTAGATGTATGTTAGATGCCATCTGCAGGGGTCGATAGAGTTTCTCATATATTCAGGAGTTTGTTGATTTATGTCTGGGTTCTTTGTGGTTTCATGCAAGAGGTTGCATGACAGAGTCCTAAGGACTCTGAAGGCCAGTGCAAGAGTGCACTTCTGATTTATGCGGAATTCAAACAAAGACGTGCTAGGTCCACCAGAGGAAGTCTTAGACTCAAGGAGAAGCCTCAAGGTTGTTGAACACCTTGGAGGTAATACTATGCAGAGGAGGGAGTAGAGAAGACAGAATCACTGTAGGTTCTATAGAGCTCTGCCAAGAGGGCATCGAGTGAGTCCATAGAGTGCACAGAAGGAACTCTATTTTGAGTTTAGGGGAAGGAGAAGTGTTGAAGAGAAGACACTCATAGAGTTACTAAACACTCTGTCAGCTCAACAAGGAGTGCTTGAGAGGGAGGATGTTGGGAGAGCACCAGATTTCCCTTGGAGGATGCAGAAGGGCCCAGTCCCTTAATAAATATGAGGAAACACAAAGCTTAGGTGGAATAGTGCCTTTGTGCATAAAGTTCCAATAGAAAAGAACCACAGGCCAAGAAACCCTTGGAGGTTTCAAAGTTGACAAAGCTCAGAAAATATAGTGTTTCCAAAATGCAGGCGAGATCCAAAGCCATAAAGGCTTGCAGAGGAAGGAAAGGTCAAGGCCTTTGAGACTTTGAAAATCTTCCAAGTCTAGGAAGAAAGTCGAAACTCAGGAGGAAAGAGCACAAATTTCATTGGATCAACTAAGGAGCTAAGATCTATATCATTGAGCATGTCCAGATGCATGAAGGAAAGAGCGGGAGAAAATGGATTTGAGCCATCGGATATGAGTGCAGATAGCCAACAACCGTCAGACTTGTCGGAGGTGCATGAACCTTAATTCTCATGCACACAAGGGGACTTCATATTTTGACTTTCAGGGTTTGGAGAACATCATGCACAAAGGTGAGGTTCATGAAACCCTAAAAGAGGTCAGGAGCATCCATTCAGAGGATGCGTGGAAGAGATCCCTAAGGCATCAGGGTTTTGTACTTCAGGAGAATGAAGGTAAATATCAGGGAAAACTCGCGATAACCGAAATCGTGAAAATATCTGGGCCATTGGATCGATCAAGGTCATGGACTGTCGATCTGAGGTATCGACATTTCAGGGTTTCAGGGATCGAAGGATCCAAGGTGTATCAACCTTTGACTTCACGAGTCGTGAAGTCCCGAAACTCTTTTGAGGTTTGGCCTTAGGTGACAGGACAGGGTCACATGAGTGAAGAGAAGAGAGGAGCTAAGGACCATTAGCCTTTTTTGGGGTTTCGAAACTTGAAGGAGTCAGGGGACTCAACACAGGATTCATGAAGTTTCAATTCATGAAAGATGCCTTTTGGCATGGCCTGAGGTCACAGTGTCATGGTCATGTGAGTTAAGGCTCATGCCTGGTGCTTAGTTGCACAGGGTGAGTATTCAAAAGAGGACCTATGGATTTTTTCAAGGGTTCTAGTAGGGAACCAAAAGATCCACATCGGCTCATCAGAGTAAGAATGATCCTTGACTCGGAGGTTAGCGGACCCTGCTGAGGCAGAGGTAGGGGGTCTGCGTCACTTGAACTGACTCAAATTTGATCAAGGTTGACCCAAATTGGATTTATCTAAATCGAAACCCTCAAATTGTTGGCTAGAGGCTATCAAGCAGTTATACAACAAGAAACTCAATATAAACGAGATAAATCAAAGGAGAAAAATATTCCAAACCCCGAAAACAAGATTCTATCCCCAGTATGGTTGCCAATTTTGTTATGAGAAAAATCTCTCTATGGCTAGGGGTAAACCACAACAGATGGAAATGACTACAGAAATTGACTCTATTCTCATGTAAGTTATATAAACAAATATGATAACAAGACAAGATAAAAGGCCCACCTCTTCCAGATGTTTGATGAAGTCCACCGTTGAGCACTTGACTCAAATAAATACACCTGCAAATTGTCCTCAACAACCAAGAAATGTGATCATATGGTGATAATATATAATGTTAGCACATTCAATACCATAATCCATCAACATTCATAACAAATATTCCCATGGAATAACAATTCAAATATTTGCAAGATATTAATTGGACAAGAAAAAATTATTTCTATTAAAATGTAATCAACATAAGTGAATGAATTACAAACTTCTGTGGTGGCACGGTTCAAAACCAATAATATAAGTCCCTTCCATTTGTTCCTCCACCACTTCAATCCTCCATCAAAGGCAAGCTCATATAAGAGATACAATGAGGTTCTCAATCAAGTAGGGAAGATCTTGGGGGTTGAACAATGTGTTCAGACTTAAAAGGAAAAAAGTATGTAGACTCCATATGAAGTGAATAATTTCTCCAGAGTAACTTTTCTCTCAAATTTGAATTCTTCTCTCCTCTTTTCCATAGCTCATATTTGGCCCATTTATATCCTTTAAGTGGAACTGAAGGGTCGATTTGGAATATTTCCAGTATATGGAATGTCAAGGATCATGGATCTCATGACATGACATGGAAACTCGACACCATTTTTTTAATTTTGGCACAAAACCTGATGCACGTGGGCTGTAGTGGTGCAACCTGCATATACATATCCTGTAAAATAGGTAGGGTGCATATATGTGGGAAAATAATGTTTTTTACCTTTGAGATTTGCAAAAAAGGGACTTCAAGTTTGCATATGGAAATGGAAAAAGGCCCTTTGTGCAAATTTTCATAGGGTGAGGAAAATCTTGCTATAAAATATGCCCCCTAATGTGTGAGGTTAGAGGAGTATCTGCAATGGGAAAAATACATTATAATACCCAGGAGTGGAGTAATGGGGACCCATCTAGAAGAACTAGTTGGTTATTGTGATCTACATTGACTTTGCGCACATAGATGCCAATTTGAATTACACTACAGATCCATGTGAAAATATACCAAACAACTATTGATGGCCATGAGTAGGCAATAAAAAGGTGGTTACATGTCAAAGGTTGTCATAGTCACGAACAAGACCCACTAAAATCAGTCTCAAAATCAATCTGAAGATATCTGTATACAATGGAGTACAATATGATCCCCCTGTTTTACCATTGACAATACCCTTGTCACCCAACCATAGGCCGAAGCCACCCTCTGAGCATCTTAACCTTGACAAAGAATCATTCCGAAAGCAAACCTTGGGCTAGATAGACATACAAAGGGTAGTGCACATTTCCCCAAGGATAGCGCATCAACAAAGGTTGATCAGATGTTCCAAACCCTAGCCAAGAGATAGTCCAAGACAAAACGTAACTTCTTGCTGTAGCAGCTACACCAGTAGCTCTCATCCAAACCTGCACACAAGACTCCAACTGCACTGAACAGAACTAGCTCTCTGCAACTGCTGAGATGTGTCAAATGAGAGACTGGCGACCTGTATTTATAGTGGTTCTAGCAAAATTACTAAGGCTGACTTCCCCTTCTGGGTACCTGTCTGTTCAGTATATAATAATTCTTCTGGCCTACTTCTTCTCTTGGAGGCTAATAACCTAATACATATTATCTTCTTGAGCCGAAAAGTCTTCTAGGGTTATTAGCCAACTCATTAGGGTTTCTCTTGCTTCTTGGAGTCTTTTATTCTCTTCAGGTTCACACGTGGAGGTAAATACCTCCCACAACTACCATAATATCAACAATCCCTCCTAGCTAGGAAGGTATTTACAGGTAATGGCCTTGAGCACAAAAACATACCATTCACCCGGTAGCATCAACATAGTTGTATAGACTATATCATGACTAGATCATGAGCACCATCATCATCATCAATGTCATTAGCTGCATCATCTCTCGAAACCATACTCTATCTGAGTAATCATACATGATGCTCACTCCATAGAGTGATACAAGAGCCATTCTTCTAGTATAGAAGAGTAAATGCTCTGAACAATTTTCTGTCTGGAAAATATCTATTCATCATTCATCTGGCTGATGATTATTTCCAATAAACTATTGATAGTCTTCAATATAATTAGAACAAAAATAGAACACAACTATGTCTATCCATAGTAGTACATAACTACAATCCAGTGGTACACTACCACACCATGTAACACACAAGTACTTGATCAGCAATGTATAGTCACGAACAGTGGAACATATCCATGATAGTAGTATACATCTACTGTCATACAATCTTCATAACAAACATCTAATAGCAACCTACACAGAAACAATGTTATGATATAGACTGAATCATCTGGGCCAATCTTTCACTCACATCTGTGAGATATGAAAGAATATATGCCCTCAGAGTAGAACAATGGGATATCTGGACTATTCTTCTCAAGCAAGGAAGAATAGTTGTCCTGGACCATTCCCCACCCTAGGCCATTCTTCCTACACTAATCAAAGTGCACCCTTGAGAGAATGTATAAACCCTAAGGAACGCTAAGCCTGGATCATTCCCCACCCTAGCCCATTCCTCCTACACTAATCAAAGTGCACCTTAGAGAGAATGTATAAACCCTAAGGAATGTTGAGCCTAGACCATTCCCCACCCTAGGCCATTTCTCCTACACTAATCAAAGTGCACCCTAGAGAGAATCTATAAACCCTAAGGAATGTCTGTCCCTGATTGTTGAGCATGGACCATTCCCCACCCTGGGCCATTCCTCCTACACTAATCAAAGTGCACCCTGGAGAGAATGTATAAACCCNTGAGAAATCGTTTTCCGGTGAGGCGGGCCAGTCTTCTTGAGTAACCCTCAAGAAGAGAGACTGCCCTAGACCACTACCCATGTTAACCACAATGGGAAGTCATTGTCTATGATATATCAGTAATCTAGACCATTTCCTATGTTAACCATAATAGGAAATCATTGTCCGTTAGAAAACTCAATCCACTTTTCGAACAGGAAAGCATCTGTCCAAGATGAACTATTTTTCAATCTTGAAAATGAATGTCTTCAATAATAATTTCAGTGTTCCCTACCAACCTGGGAGTCATCTCTTCCTTTTTCAATAAGGAAGTTGTTTCCACTAGCTCCAGCTTGAGTACGCAACCTCTTTCATCTTGGATAGAAGCTTTACCAAAATGTCTGCTTATCTGCTCATCTGTGGAGATATGTATTAGAGAACTACTTTCTCCTTTCTAGACTTCATCAAGGATAATGTAATGCTTGATTTCAAATGTACTTTAGTCTGGAACACTGTGACGACTTTATGTAGCTCTAAAAAATAGAGTATATCATAGTTAGAAAATTAGATCATATCCATGTTATAGGAAATATTCACCACACTTCTGCTGTGCACTGGAGGTTCTCCACCAAGTTGTCTTCTTCTATATACATTCAAGGGTCTCTTTCTGGTATGCCTCGAATTCATTGAGATTGCTCTTCATATGCTTTTTATTCAATTTCTCTGGAGAACATTCTTTGTATTCATCTAATGTAGAACTCCAACTTATGGATGTTGTAGATGATATAATGACTCATGTAGAGATAAGTTTGGTTTACTGGAAGAAGTAATCATCATAGTCTTCTCCCTTCATCTGGGAGAACCTCTAGTTCTAGATCTCGCAATGCTTTCATTCATAACTCTTCCATACATTGTTCTTCATCATGACTTCTAGTTCCTCTACTTGATTTCTTTTAGTGAGTTCATATCAAACTGGTAATATTGTGATTCTTGATACAATGACTGGTTATTCTGGATTCTCTTTATTTCTTGGAATCTTCATGTTCTTCTTCGTTTTTAGCTCTTGGGTCCATGGAGTAGATTCTATTCCCTAAAGATTCCATTTCTTTCTTTCATCATAGGATCACAGATGTGGATGGACAACCAAGGATACTTAGAGGCTTTTCTTTGAAGAATACATACTATCTTTCATGGCTGCTATCATGGATATATACTTCATCATCTTCAATGGATCATAGGATGAGCTCTCTCTTAAACCTTGCTTCATGTATGAGTACATATAATCGTCTCCCTCCGTCTGATAGAGTTCACGCTTCTGTTTGCATCCTTATTGTCTTTGGCAATATATAATTGGCTCTCTCTATCTAACAGAGTCCATGCTTCCATCTTGTTGTCTTCTACAAAACGTCATAAATCTTTCTCCAATTTCCTCTTGATTGTTTACTTATTTCCGTCTTTGCTTCTTCTAAGTCTCTTCATGATTGATTCGGCTTATCTTGAAATAGCTTCCACATGATTTGTATTTCATCCTTTCATGTGTATTATCTAGTGATATCCATTCTTATCTTGTTGTTATTCCATAGGTATAGTTCTTCTTAGAACACATTATCTTCCAAGAGATAGATATACAAGATATGTACAGAGACGATGCAAACAAGATATGTACAAGAAATAAGAAGAGTTTTACCTTTAGAAGAAGAAGTCTCTTCCATCCTGCTTATTCTTCTTTGTAGGTTCCTTTTCTTCAGCAATCGATGCTTCATGTTTCTCCTTCCTTTTCTTTAGCTCAGGACAATGAATCTTGTAGTGACCATACTTTCAACAGTTGAAGCATTGTACTTATGAAATGTCTTTCTCTTGATTTGGCTTCCTCCTTGAACCAAACTTCCTTTTGTTTCTGAAGTTCTTGAATCTTGTTGTGAAGGCTTGATCATCGTACTTTTTTGGGGGTTTCTCTTTTACACTGATCCTTGATTCTTCTTGAGCACAACAAGTCCAAAGTTTTTCAAATGTCAGATGCCCCTTTCTTGTGTTTATGCTTGCGGAAAATGCATCCCATGTCTTAGGAAGACCATTGAGTATTATGTTTACCAACTCCTTCTCTGAGATGATCTCTTCAATAGCTTATAGTTGATCTCATAACTAAGATATTCTCACAAAGTATGATGTTATGTTGTCGTCATCATTCATCTTCATGTCACATAGCTCATTCTTCAGACTCATTACTTGTCCAATGTTTCTGACTGAGAAGAGGTCTGTTAGGGCATCGTACATCTTCTTAGATGAGTCAGGATGAGATATGTAGGGTATCAAGTGGTCTTTTATGGAATCCACTATATACTCATGGAATTGATGTCACTATATTTGAACTTCTCCATAGTTGCAACGTTATATGGTTCCTTCTCTTTTCCTTCTTCAAACTCTGGCTTCACGATTTTTCCTTTCATGATATTCAACACTTTATTCTTCGCAAGGATGAGGTCAATCCTTGTCTTCCATGCTCTGAAGTTAGAGGTTCTATCTAACTTGTTCTCTAACTTCATAGAATAAGTCATGGCTATTTTGACTTGGTCAAACCCTAGATTTGACCACAAACTCAAACTTGATGTCTTGGCTTGCTGAGAATACCAAGAGATGTGCTAGGCTAGGTCACACTGATCTGTTTGGAGATTAGGTCAATCTCTTCACTTCGGGTTCCTCAACGAGGGGATTAGAGTTTCTACAACTGCTCCTACTAGTAACCCTAATGGCAGTGTCTTGGAAGTTGCTTTTTCTAGTAACCCTAACGGCAGTTCCTCAGCGATCTCAATATCCTAGCGGCTATGTTTCCTTCCAGCGTTTAGACTGAATGAAGGAGGTGTGGCCCCATAACCTATTAGAATATGAAGGATGTGTGCTCATTTTACCATTGACAATACCCTTTTCACCCAACCATAGGCCAAAGCCACCCTATGAGCACCTTACCCTTGACAAAGAATCATTCTTGAAGCAAACCCTAGGCTAGATAGCCATACAAAGGGTAGCGCACCTTTCCCCAAGGATAGTGCATCAATAAAGGATGATCAGATGTTCCAAACCCTAGCCAAGAGATATTCCAAGACAAAATGTAACTGCTAGCTATAACAACTTCACCAGTAGCTATCATCCAAACCTGCACACAAGACTCTAACTGCACTGCACAGAACTGGCTCTCTGCAACTGCTGAGATGTGTCAAATGAGAGACTGGCACCCTGTATTTATAGTGGTTCTGGTAGACTTACTGGGGCTGAATTCTCCTTCTGAGTACCTGTCTTTTCAGTATATATTAATTTTTCTGGCCGACTTTTTCTCTTGGAGGCTAATAACCTAATACATATTATCTTCTTGAGCCGACAAGTCTTCTAGGGTTATTAGCCAACTCATTAGGGTTTCTCTTGCTTCCTGGAGTCTTCTATTCTCATCAAGTTCACATGTGGAGGTAAATACCTCTCGCAGATACCATAATATCAACACTCCCATGATCACTGAAGTCACATAGGTACTGGTCCAATGAAAGGTAGCAGCAAATCAGGAAAGATGTGGCTCTAAATTGATGTCTTCAAGTCTTCTACACAATCCTCCAAAGGTGCAAGTCTTCATCATGTGAATAAAGGAGTTGAGTTTGAACACAATGAGACTTCGTTTGATTATCAGTCATTAAGGTATACCATTAACAAATGCAAGACAACCTACCGATAATGAAAGTAGGTACCAAGGAACCAAGTACATTCTTACAAGTGTGAATAGAGGTGTTGGGGTCGAACACTTGAAGAATCCATTGATCAGGATACATTGATGTATTCCCAACTGTCGATGGTGAGAGAACCTACCACTAATGACTGCAAGCATATAGGTACTCATAGAGCTCTAGGTATCATCTCCAGAATAGATGAGTTGAAGTCGATGGAAGGAGACCCACTAAAAGGGGAGCATTAAGGCATCTCACATAATTCAACATGAGGTACAAAGCAGGATCTTGATTATATTGGAAGAAATCGAATGAAGAACATGTTCATGAACCAATGACCATGTGTGTCTTTCGTGTGTGCTAGATGCAAGAAGTACATGAAAAATACCCTTTGACTAGCAGCCAATAAGGAAAGCTACTGACAAAGGAGAGGAAACCACCAATAAGGCTAATGGCATACAAGACACTACATGAATCCCAATGTTTGAATAGATTTCTTGCCATCGAACACAAGGGAACCCACCTAGTCAGCAACCAATGATGAAATGTCGACTGTTGGGTTCAAGGTTACCTACCAATTAGGAAAGTAGGATCAGGGTGCACAATAGGACTACAACTTCATGTAACTCTAAGACACATTGAGGGTATGGCCAACATGCAAAGTCAAGAGTTGTGAGGAATGGCCGACACAGGTTGATCTACATCCTTTGAACAAGACCATGAGACATATGGAGGACTTTGGTAGCATAGAATCAATGATGAAACTTTGAGATGAATGAGGCATCAATCAATATCTCCATAGGGACTGGAAGAGTAACCAATCAGGGGATTAAACTCTCTGTAATGAGCTCAACTTATTAAGGTCATGCTAAACCCAAAATTTTGATGAAAAGTGGACTAAAAAAAAAATTTCTCTATTCAAAGGTGACATGACTGCTACCAATATAAGATAATATTCTTTTCCCACCTATCTTTTTTTTTTCATAGTCAAATGAAGTCTATGACACAGAGGAGGAAACGAGTGTTGCAAGTAAGCAATCTAGTTCCAGTGGTGGAATATACCTATTCTCAATGCAAGGAGGTGCATACAGGAGATGCAAACTCAGGGAAATGTTTCCTCTTGGGTATAGGGTGTCAATATGAAAAGGATATAAACAAGGCTCTGCTTGGTTGAAGATGCAAACTGCTGAGGTGAAAGGCTTATAACACGAAATCGAGAACTGTAAATAGGATCAATACTACAATAAAGAGAATGAGATGCAATTACAACTTAATGCCAACAAATATCATTTTTCATAATCTTAGTCTACCTAGATTGAAAAAGGGATAAACTTGCACCAAATAGACGTCCTTTCAAATCCAATTTACAAGTGTGAAAGAGACAATTTCACTCGACAATCTTTTCTCTTTTTGGAATGAGTCAGAAAAGAGATTAAATAAGAATCATTGGGGGTGTTTCTAGGTGACATGTCATGAGGGAGGCCAAGGATCCCATGCAGGATTTTTGTGAAAGGTGAGAAACTTACGAATAGCTGATGCAAGCTTGGGAAAACCAAAAGATTTCCAAGTTGAGGAATATAAAGTGTTTGCAGAGGTTACCTTCTCAACGATATATCAAAGAATGTCTCTTACTGGAAAAGGAATAGGAGGAGGAATTTGATACCCTACAAGACCATCCCAGTCAAAGGGAACCTCTCCAAGACTTGGAGGGAGAGTAATCAGGGAGAGTAAAACTCTCTCTTGTTTAGAAGGTGTAGGACTAGAGATGCTAGTGACATGGTCGAGAGATGTTTCACTCCTTAAAATAGGAGTGGGGTCGGGTGATGATTCCATCGATATGATTGCCATGTCAATCAAAGGAGAAAAAGAGTGTTGGGAAACCATAGACAGCTTAGAACCCGTAGGGCCCCTAGCCAAGGACCACACTTCTTATACCATAGCTACAGAAGGGAACAAATGATTAAGGTGATCTCCTTTGCAAAGCCTACAAAGAAACTTGGGATTACAGTTTTATACATCTAGGCTTCTCAATCATATGAATTCCCCTGGCATCACTCACAGTGGTTGGCGACATGCTCTTTGTGTGATTGGAAAAGGATGGTGGTTCATCTCCTACATGATGCACCGAGGTTGGATATGTGATATCAATATGACTCATGGTGACTAGAGTGGTGCTCCTAGCATGACTTGCAGGGATGGTTGTCGGTCTTCAACATGGCTTGCAAAGGTTTTTGACCAATCTCAAACATGACTGGAAGCAGTTGGTGATGGGATTCCATTATGACTTACAATGACTGGATTGGTGGTGGTGTTTAGTTGTGGCATTTGAGACCAAGGTCCCAGGAAAGACTAGTTTTGAGAAATTGCAGGCTAGGAAGGATTCATGTCTACACCTTGTCCTTGTCTGGAAAGGTAGTATCCTTTGCCTGATTGATCCATAGAGGTTTGTACAGGAATCATCACTAGAGAATATGTCTACGAAGAGACAAAGGAGAGATAAGGATTATTCAACGGGGGATATATGTTGCCCCCATGTGAAGGGTTTTCGTGAAGGGGGTATCACGTACCATAAAACTAATTCCCTCTGTATGAAATACTAGAGGACACATGGAGGCCCGCCATGGGAAGAGTGTTCGTAGGAACTAGAATGGAAGATGAAGGATACACTGATGGGGTGTAATAAGTAGAATAACTACTCATTTGAGCACTGGCCCTTGAAAACTTGAGACGAGGATTGGATCCGTAAAAGGGGAGATTCGAACCTCCCATAGTGAGAATTGGTTGAGGGATAAGACTCCTCTCAAATGAATATGCATACAGTGGAGCCATCGTGGCCCCAGATGAATGTATAAGCATATTAAGAGGGAAATTATTAGAGACCCAAGGCATGGACTGAGTATCATAATTATGAATACCATTATGAAGCATGGATGAATTCATACCCACAAAATGAGTGAATGTCATGGGGTAGGTAGTAGTAAATGAGGGATCCAAAGGAACTCCACTATCATAATAATGAAAACTCAAGGTGCAATATAAAATCCTAAGGTCAACTAATAATCAAAGAGAACACCAAAATAAAACAAAAGGACAATATGCACACAAATAGGATAAAGTGGCTAAAAGGGGCCTCTCACCCTAAAGTAGGTATACCTCACCCAAGAGTGGCCTGATACTCCCTACTAAATATAGGAGGTATCATAATCAGCTATAAGGGCCCTCATGGGCTTAACAACCAGTCGATCAGATCCCCCCAGAGAGGTAATCCTCCATAAAGGCTATGTGTTGTCTGACCTTTATCTGACCCAGGGTACTTGCAAAATAACCCCTGCAAGTAACCTATGTGGTACCTATGTCAAGAAACTAAGCAACCATGATATATCCAATGCGCATGAGAACACTCATAAGTCAGGTACACCGTATGGGTAGGGTAACAAATCCTGAAACCTCGAAAGAACTGCCTCTCACATAGGTAAAGGTACTAGTAAGATCCCCATATATGAATAGGTACCCAGAAATATATTTGACGTTACGAAGGTATATTGGGGATATCCCTTCAACCAACCTCACATGACCTCGTGTTTAACTCCGGTGTAAGCGGAGCCCCCTGACGTCACCAATTATACAATGGATTTCACCACTCCCTTAGTCAGACACATATGTTGATTTAATAGCATTGGAGAAGTTTCATCACAAAATCCTATTCCAAGGCTCTAAATCCTAATCTTTTTTGTGCACCCTAGAAAATAAAATCGTTACTAATCAATTTTAAATTATCAACGTTACTTTTAGTGGCCTTGCTTACTCAAAAAGGTGTGGTCGTGAAACTAATGATGTTATGACTCAGCAAGTAAAATAAATAAATATAAATACAATGGAAAGTATTTACTTCAATTCGTAATAAATGATATGTTTTTCAAAATGCAATTCTCAATTTAATTCTTCAATTCCAAATAAGATGCATTCTTTCTTTACATGTACTAAGATCAATAATAAGGACTCAAAACATCAAATGCCAACAATGAAAAAATGCCTAATATTTTTGTATTTTCAATATAAGAGAGTGAAAATGAAAGGAATGAACAATATCTTGATACAAAAACTCTACCATATGTAAACAAATAAAGCCAAGTAGGATATTGATGCAGAACCCCTACCTCTGCCTCGGCAGTGTCTATTGACCTGTCAGTCAAGGATTGTTCTAATTCTCTGAGATGAAGAAGCTCATTGATTCCTCGTTGGAATCCCATGAACAAATCCACAGGTCCTTTATGAAACTCTGCCTACGCAACTAAGCACCAAGAGAAAGCCTCACCTCCACACGACCACGGACTGTGACCGCACACCTACACAAAAAGGTGCATCGCAATTTCACATGTTAGGATTTCTACGTATAGGCCAACCCTGACTCCCTGACTCCAGACATCCCGAAAAGATCTTAACATTCCTTAGATATTCCCTTGGCCTCCGTCCATGTGACCGTTCACCATGTATCAGGGCCCAACTCTCAAGCACATCAGGATTTTGCGTATCGGGAACTCCCGATGTGATTCACCTCCATCCTCTCGACTCTTGAAATGCCGATATTTTGGAGCTCCCAATCCGACAGTCTCAATTCTCCCGTGATCTGATGGCTCAGATCAATTCTCCAGTACATCGAGATTTCACGTATCAGAAACTTCTGATGCTATTTATCTCTATTCTCTCGATCCTCAAAATGTCGAAATTCTTCCTAGACAATCAATGGTCCATATCTCTCCTTGATCAATGATTGTGATCTTTTCACGAGTTCGTGTTTCACGAGTTCGCATTTCATGAGTTTTCACAAGATTTCCCTTTGAATTCTTTGAGTCACAATTCAGTGAAATGTTGATCTGCTGCCACACGTCCCTTCCGATGGATAGTCCCGATGATGTTGGAACTTCACGATTTCGCAAATCCCACTCTTTTGTCTTACTTTAGATGGTTAAGGTGTCTGCACCTTACCTCCATATCAATGGCTATTGTTCCACGCACTCCCATATCCTACAATTGAGATCTCTTTCCTCTTTTGCTCACTTCTTATTGTCTAGACATGAGGTTCAACGGTCCATATTTCCCCCTCTGTATCTGATCTAGGCTTTCGATGCTCCTCCTCTTGAGTTTTCAATTCCTTCCTGACTTGGAAGATTTCCAATCGTTTGAATATCTCAGCCTTCACTGTATATCTTGTGAGCCCTGTGGTTTTTAGTCTCACATGCGTTTTGAAAACGCTACCCCTCCTGAGATTTGGTGATGAAATTTGACCTCAGCCCTAACACATTCTTTGTGCTTTGCGCAGAGCTCCGTGTTTTCTCTCTTGAGCTTCCTCTCTCTAAAACCTCAAAGGGTTTCTCGATCTCTGCAACTCCTTGCAAGGTCCTTGCACACTGTTGTGCTATCCTTCCTGAGCTTTTCTACAGCTTGGAACTCGAAGTGTCTTGGCCTGTTGCTCCTTTCTATTGGAACTTTGTGTGAAAAGGAACTATTCCTTCTGAGCTTTGGAACTTAAAAAAAGTTCTCTTCTCTACACACTCCTTGTGCTTGAATAGGCTCTTGATGGTTGTCTTTCAACACTCGTTCGAGTGTTGGCTTGGTGCACTCCTTGGATGGGTCTTCCTCTAGAGTGTTCAACAACTATGTTTTCCTCCTTGAGCTTCAACTACTTGGACCTCAAAGGTACCTGTCCCTTTTTATCCTCGAAGGGATATAAGTTCCCCCTTGGAAACTTCTACTCAAGCACACCTTGTTGAGCGTACAGAATATTCAACAACTCTGTGAGTTTCCTCCTCTGACACTTCTCTTATCTCTAAACTCAAAATAGATTCCTTCTTGTACACTCTTTGCAATCACTCGATGCCCACCTGGATGAGCTTTACATAATACTCAATGTTTATATCTTCTCTCTGTGCCTTCCTCTGCACAGTCTTCACCTCCAAGGTGTTCAGTAAACTTAAGGCTCTCCTTTGAGATTTCAGATTCCTCTGGTGCACCCTCCTAGCACGTTCTTTCCTGAATTCCACATAAGTCATATGTGCACTCCTTGCACTGGCTACAAAACTTCTAGCATTATATGTTGCACTCCTTGCACTGGCTACAAAACTTCTAATGTTCTATGTTGCACTCCTTGCACAGCCTAAAGAACCCATAAACAATTTAACAACTCTCAAACATATAATGGATCCTATATATCCCTGTATATGGAACTTACTCATACATCTACAAAATACAATCATAAACACATAAAATACATTCATCAAATGCTTAAACACGCACAAAGAATCTCATGCAGGAAAAATTTCTCTTTGTATTAATCACAGAATGCCTGTTTACAATGTGTTCAAGCTTGAATTGCAATAGAGTCTCGGCTCTCTCCTCTCCTCTCTAACATAATGAATTTTTATACAAAGATCTTTTCTACAAAAGAGGGGATCCTCAATCTTTTCCCTCCATCTACCTGCTCTCATTAATTTACATTGAATTACATTCAATGGTTTTCTAGTCTGAATCATATCTAAATCTTATCATCCTGTCAACCATTAAAGGTGACTTCAGCTAATGCCTACACAAAGGAATCGGCATGGCTCTTCCAACCTTACAAGAACTATTGCATTTAATTACAATTTCAAATTTTAAAAATGAGAGGGCAGGTGCCTCTTCCTCCTGGAATGCGCGCTTTGATGTGTTGTTTAGATAGCACATTGATAAGTTGGAGCGATGCTCCTGCATCATACTCCACTTATGCAAAAAAATCATGATCCCCTGCTCATGAGCTTCCCAGATATGTTGAAATCCACCTGTATCCCAAACTATTCTTTGGAGTTGTCCATCTACTCCACTGTCTTACTTTTGTTGTTTCTGCTGCTTCTTCCCTATTTCTCTTGCAGGATTCATTCTGCTCAGCTTTCCTTTGTTGACTGCTTCTTGCATTGACCTCAACATCAACCTTATTATCTCTTCAACCACTTCTTCTAACTGTTCCAATGGCTAGTTCTCTTTATGCAGTCTCCTCGGCTGCACTTCTTCCCTGCAAATGGGTATATCAACTTGATCCCCCATGCTATCTTCTTCCTCTATGGCCTTGAATTTCCATCCTCCTGCAAAGTTCAACTCTATGGTCTCGTCACTGAGCTACTACTCAGCTTCTCCCTCTAACAGGTTTTCTTCTTCCAGTTCTCCTTGTGTTGGTTCAACTCCAACTTCCCCCAGCTGCTCTTCAAACTAGAATTCTACTTTAATAAGTTTGATCGTCTCTTTATGGTAGTCATTTACTAGCTCTGGATGGTTCAACCAATCCTCCAGAATGTTCAAATCCTTCTCCCATGGAGTGAGAAACTCAACTGCATGCTCCTCTTTCGCTAGTGAAGACATCAATATCTACTCCTTATCTTCCTCTTTGACAGTCACAATTAGATGTCCTTCTTCTATTATTTCCTCTACAACATAATATCTAGTCTCGAATGGGATATGTGGTAGGAATACCTCAATTTCTCCAGTGATCAAAGACTCCTATGATCCTTCTCTATCAACACTCCTTGGTGATCCAAACTCACCTCTGTGTTCATGAGAATGTTAGACAGTCTCTTCTCCTCTCCCTTTCCCACTTGGCAATCTGGGATTTCTGTGTTGCTCACCTGGTAGTCTTTGAGATCAACCCTTGAACTCTTCTCATTGCCCTCTAGGAAACCTAAGAGTTCCTCACTTCTCACCTGGCAATTTTTGAGACCCTTCTTCTGATATCCTCTCCTCATCATCACTGAGGCTCTTCCCAGCTTCTGGCTCATAGATATGAACCATCTCCTCTTCACCTCTGAGGCCTTGAACATACCTTAGCCACACTCTCAATAGCCTTTGTTGTCCTCTGGCTAACAATTCTTTGACTAGTTACTTGACCTTCTTCTTCATGAGCCACTCATACACCCAATGCACCCTTGCATCCTATTGCATCTTAAATGCAAGCTTCTCCATATTTTTTGTTATCTCCCTGAGCTCTTTGTTGATCTCAACCTTTCTTTTCTATTGGTGGTCCTTGCCTTAACCACTCCTATGGCCTTCAGTAGCCATCTTCATTTTCCTTCTAACTTCTACCTTCCCTCTTGGCAAGTCTATGGTTCACTCTACAACTGAGAGAAATTCCAAATTCACCTACAACTCATCTCATTGTCAATTGACTGCTACCTACCTTGCAACAATCACCACAGAGAATCAATACTCTGTTTTCTTTTACCTGCTGCATGTATGCAAATTGAACTTTTAATACCATTTGATGTTACCAAAATTTATCCTTCATTCCTTTTCGCCTAAAATATATGGATGAAATTCCTCTCTGATACCACTTTATGGTGTGCATCAGAGTATATCCTTTCTTTTCTCTCCACTACAAAGTTAAATAATATGTGCTTTGATACCACTTGATGAAGACCCCCTACCTCTACCATGGTAGGGTCCGCTGACCTCCCAGTCAAGGATCATTCTAATTCTATGAGCTAAAGTAGCTCCTCGATTCCTTGCAGGAATCCCACAAACAAATCCACAAGTCCTTTATGAAACTTCACCTGCACAATTAAGGACCAAGCATGAGCCTCACTTCCAAATGACCACTGACTATGTGTATTTCTATGTATGAGCCAACCCTAACTCCCTGACTCCCGAAATCCCGAAAAGAGCTTAGCGTTCCTTAGCTCTTCCCTTGGCCTCCTTCCATGTGACCATTCACCATGTCTTAGGTCCCAACTCTCAAGTGCGTCGGGATTTTGCGTATTGCGAATTCCTGATGTTATTCACCTCCATCCTCCCAACTCCCGAAATGCCAATATTTTCGATCTCCCAATCTGACGGTCCTGATTCTCCCACGATCTAACAACTCAGATCAATTCTATAGTGTGTCACGATTTTGCATATTGAAAAATTCCGATGTGATTCACCTCTATTCTCCCGATCCCTGAAATGCCAAAATTCTTCCTAGACAATCAATGGTCTAGAACTCTCCTTGATCAATGGCTGTGATCTTTTCGTGAGTCCACATTTCGCGAGTTTTCACAAGCTTTCCCTTTGATGTCTTTTAGTCACGAGTCAGCAAAATTTTGATCAGCTGCCACACGTCCCTTCCAATGGATGGTCCCGTGATTTCGAGACTTCACGATTTTGCAAATCCCACTCTCCTATCTTCCTTCATATGGTTAAAGTGCATGCACCTTACCTCCAGATCAATGGTTGTTGTTCCACATGCTCCCAAATCCTACGACTGGGATTTGTTTCCTCCTTCTCTCACTTCTTGTTATCTAGACGTGAGGTTCAACGATCCAAATTTCCTCCTTTGCAGATGATCTAGGTTGTCGATGCTCCTCCTCTTGAGCTTTCAATTCCTTCCTGACTTGGAATATTTCCACCCATTCGAAGATCTCAGCCTTCATTCTATCTCCTGCGAGCCCTGTGGTTTTGGGTCTCGCCTGCATTCTGAAAATGCTACCCCTCCCAATCTTTGGTGACGAAATTTGACCTCGACCCTAACACATTCTTTGCGTTCTACATGCAGCTCCGTGTTTTCTCTCCTGAGCTTCCTCTCTCTGAAACCTCGAAGGGTTTCTCGAGCTCTGCAACTCCTTGCAGAGTCCTTGCACATTATTGTTCTATCCTTCCTGATCTTTTCTGTGGCTTGGACCTTGAAATGTCTTGGCCTGATTCTCCTTTCTATTGGAACTTTATGTGCAAAGGCATTATTCCTCCTGAGCTTTGAAACTTAAAACAAGTTCTCTTCTCTACATGCTCCTTGTGCTTGACTAGGCTTCTGATGGTTGTCTTTCAATACTTCATCCGAGTGTTGGCCTGTTGCACTCCTTTCACAGGTATTCCTCTAGAGTGTTTAGAAAAAAAAAAATCCTCCTTGAGCTTCAAATACTCAGACCTCAAAGGTCCCTATCCCTTTCGCTCCTCGAAGGGATATAAGTGCCCCACTAGAAAAGTTTTCTCAAACACACCTTGTTGAGCCTACAGAGTATTAAACAACTCTGTGACTATCCTCCTTCGACACTTATGTTATCTCTGAACTTGAAATAGAGTCCTTATCATACACTCTTTGCACTCACTCGATGCCCACCTGACAAAGATTTACAAAATACTCAACGATTATGTCTTCTCTATATTTTCTCCTCTACGCAGTCTTCACCTCCAAGGTGTTCAGTAACCTTGAGGCTCTCCTTTTAGCTTTCATATTCCTATGGTGCACCTGCCTGGCATGTTCTTTCCTGAATTCCATAGAACTTAGATGTGCACTCCTTGCACTGGCTACATAACTTCTAACATTTTGTGGTTCACTCCTTGCACAACCTAAAGAACCCATAAACAATTTAATATCTCTCAAATAGATAATGGGTCCTATCTATCTCTACAGATGGAACTTACTCATACATCTACAACATACAATCATAAACACATAAAATACATTCATCAAATGCATAAACACGCACAAAGAATCTCATGTAGGAAAAAATTCTCAGTGTATTAATCTCAGAATGCCTGCTTACAATGTGTTCAAGCTCGGACAACAATAAAGTTTCGGCTCTCTCCTCTCCTCTCTAACTTAATGAACTTTTATACAAATATCTTTTCTTCAAAAGAGGGGCTCCTCGAGCCTTTCCCTCCATCTACCTACTCTCATTAATTTACATTGAATTACATTCAATGGCTTTCTAGTCCAAATCAAATCTAGATCTTATCATCCTGTCAACCATTAAACATGACTTCAACTCCTGCCTACACAAATGCATCGGCATGGATCTTCCATACTTACAACAACTATTTCATTTAATTACAATTTCAAATTTTAAAAATGAGAGGGTTGGTGCCTCTTCTTCCTTGAATGTGTGCTTTGATGTGTTGTTTAGCTAATGCATTGTTGAGTTGGAGCAATTCTCCTGCATAAGATATCAAGAAACAAACAACCATGCCAAGATGAAAGGATAATCAAATGAAAAGGATGATGAGAAAAGAACCACCTGAAAATTCAACCAAAGAAAGGTTTCATATAATTCCACACACACTTAGCAGTCATAACAGAGACCTAAGAAGACTCAACAATCATCAAAATCTACCCAAAAACCAAGAAAAAAAGGGTGATGTACGCGATTGTTTAAGGGAAAAGTGCATATATACACCTCTTGCAAAGGGAGAGCACATGTATGTACACGACTGTCAAGTAAAAACCTACGTATATGTGTAAAAACACAACCAAGATAAGGAGAAGGATAAGAAACTTGGACTCGGAATGAACAGAGGCTATAAAGAATTCATATGACAAGAAAATCAATATAAACAAGAGAAATCAAAGGAGAAAAACACTCCAAACCTCGAAAAGAATATTATATCCCCAATATGGTCGCCAATTATGTTACGAGGAAAATCTCTCTATGGCTAGGGGTAAACCACAATAGACGAAAATGACTGCAGAAATCGAATCTAATCTCAGGTATGCTATATAAACAAATATGATAGAAAGACAAGAGAAAAGACCTACCTCGTCTAGACATTCGATGAAGTACACCATTGAGCACTTGACTCAAAGAAATACACCTGCAACTTGTCCTCAACAACCAAGAAACAAAATCATATGGTGATAATATATAATGTTAGTACATTCAATAGAATAATCCATCAACATTCATAACAAATATGCCCATGGAATAACAATTCAAATATTTGCGAGATATTAATTGGACGAGAAAAGAGTATTTCTATTAAAATGTAATCAGTAGAAGTGAATGAATTACAAACTTCTGTGTCAACATGATTCAGAACCAAGGAACTAAGTCCCTTCCATATGGGCCTCCACCACTTCAATCCTTCATCAAAGGAAATATCATATAAGAGATTCAATGAGGTTCTCAATCAAGTAGGGAAGAGCTTGGGGGCTGAACAATGTTTTCAAACTTAAAAGGACAAAGGGATGTAGACTCAATATGAAGTGAATAATTTCTCCATAGTAAATTTTCTCTCAAAGTTGAATTCTTCTCTCCTCTTTTCCATAGCTAAGATTTGGCCCATTTATAGCCTTCAAGTGGAACTGAAGGGTTGAGTCGAAACATTTCTAGTAGATGGAAGGTCAAGGATCATGGATCTTGTGATGTGACATGGAAACCCGACACCATTTTTTAATTTTGGGAACAAAACCCGATGTATGTAGGATGTAGTGGTGCAACCTATGTATACGCATGATGTAAAATAGGTACAGAACATATATGTGGAAAAATAATGTGTTTAGTTCTAGGATTTGCAAAAAAGGGACTTCAAGTCTGCATAGGGAAATGGAAAAAGGCCCTCTATGCAAGTTTGCATAGGGTGAGGCAAATATTTCTATAACACATTTGACCTCCCACAACTCAACATGAGCGAGTATACTGGTGCAACTGATTTGGACACTTGAGCACACTTGACCATTCAGATCAAAATGATTTTCATTCTTTGGAAGGTTTGAATGATTGATTCAACCTATATCCCATTCCAAATGACTTCGAATTTGAATTTTTTGGACTTCAAATCGACGATTAGAAGTGTGGATTGGCTCACCTCAATATCGACCTGTCTCTTGTTCAACTTATGCAATTGAACAAGGATAAACTTATGTCAAATTCCTTTTTGTGTGTAGCTCTTGTTATTGCATACTTGTTATATGATCCACTTCATTTTGTGAAATTGAAAGATAGTTTATATTGGTGTTTTCTTTCCCTGGATGGTTGGATGTGAGTTTGGAATTCTATGTGTATAGCCTTACTTTAATATATCAGTCAACCCACTTTGTCTGAGTCGAATGGTAATCTATATCTATTATTTTGGTTGATTTTACCTCTTTGTACCTAGATATTTCCCTCCATAAATTATGGGAATTCTAGATGAAGATGAAGCTCTTATTCTTTAGAAACTGCAAGAGATTCATGAGAAGAAGAACATTTCCTTAGAATAATATCACAACCGACTTTGAGCATAAGTCATTTCCTTATGGAATGTTGTTGCACAATTGTATACTAAGAATTAACACCTAAGAAATGAACTAGAGATAGCCCACACCCAAATGGAATATGAGGCTGACCTATTTCAAACCATTCTTCTACAACGTTTTGATGAGAAATCTAGGAATATTGTTCACCTAGAATAGACCATGGAAACCATTTTACAATATCTGGTGGATGAATTTTGTGATAAAACCAATCTTGTTAATGAACTCATGAAGGAGGTGAAAACCATTTCTCATGAAAATTCTCCCTTGAAAATAAAGATTGCAGGACTGAAAAATCAGTTGAATTATGCAGAAGGTGTGTTCCATATTGTTGTGACTATGCACCCTAGAAGGGTTGTTTCCATGGGAAACACTTCTACTAGATTTATTTATACTCTTGAATATCAACTCAAAGAAAATTATAACCTTATTGAATACTTGGATGAAGAAGTGAAATCCCTTCCTCATACAACAATGAACACATATGTCATCCAGCTAATGGAAGCCAATACTGAGGTGACTCATGAAGTTTCCCACTTGCAATCCTTCGTTGATGAGATTTGTCATGAAGCTTCTACTCTTTAAGAAGATAATAATCGAATTTTTGACGATTATTAAGCATTGAAGGGATATTAAAAGTCTATATTACTGCTGCTGACTAAGAAGGCTGATACTCTTCAGAGCCTACAAACTATTGAACAAAATGTAGAGACAATTGCTGAGAAGAAGATTGTTTTTGTTGAGTTTCCAATATCACCTATTTCTTCTTCCACCATTGTTGTTATTCTAGTTGTTAGTGAGAAGAATGTGGATGTTGTTGAGAAACAAATATCACCCATTTCTTCTCCACCCCCTACTTCTCCTTGCAATCCAGATGTTTTCGATTTTTTCTTTAAAACTCATGATTTCATTAATTCTCCTAGATTTGAAAAAAACACTATAGGTATAGGGTCTCGAATGCTCAACAAGATGGGATATACTAGAGGAGGACTTCATAAGAATGGATAGGTTATTACTTCTCCTATTATTCCTGAGATGATGGCACCAAGAAAATGTCTTGGATATGATTTTTATGTCTCCTCCTTTCCTACACCTACCCTTGCTACAAACATGGAAGTTTTGTTCATTGCAGGTGGATTTCATAGTGATTCTCCAACAGAGAAATATCCTAAATTAATTGATGAATTGGGTGTTCCTTTCCTAACTAATATACTATGTTTTTCTACTCATACGAGTACACCAAACCCTGAGCCTATATCTCTTGACCATCTAGTATAGAACTCTATTCCTTACCATCATCATCGCCCTAGAAAAAATGGAATACATGCTTTCAAATATTTCCAAAAGAGACATGAAATACATAACCATGGATATGTACTAACTACTAGGATAGCATTTGGTTGGATTGATGAGTGGTCATGGGTGCATTTGACCGGATGTTTGAATATTTCCTACCATTGTATTTTGTCTATTGTACAATCATACATTGCTCCTCTTCCTTATTGATGCTTTGCAGTGGTAAACCACATAATTGACCATAATTGATAGTCGATTGGAGGTGTTTTCAACTGCATATTTGTTGAATCGGTTTTAACTTTCTATTGTCAATTGACTAGTGTTTTCAACAAAGATACTTTGATGATTCTTCCATCCCTCATTTTTGTTTAAAGGGGGGAGTACTTGAATTTGTTGATGTGTAAACCGATTGTTCTTGGATTTGCTAATACTGATCGAACCATGTTCAAATGTGTTATTCCGAGATGTACTTCTACTTATTGTACCTCGGAAAAATAATTGTTGGATACAAAGACTCACTAGCTTGATAGATACTTTTAGATTGGTAGAGATTGATTATAATGGTGCATTCTTGTCTAGTCACCTAATTGACTGGTTGGCGATGTCTTGTTTTCTAGTTGATTTCCAATTGGGACTATGTTTGGACAATGGATTTTGCAACAATTTTTCAATGGATAACTACTCTTTTGGCATTGATCCATGTTTATGGTGATCAGACCTCCTGTAGAGTGTTGTTTTACCATAATGTGATTAGATTTAGTAGTCAAAAACAATTCAGGGGCTCTGTTGGAACATGCAGTTCCATTGAAAATTTGTTTTCCTCAAAGCTAAGTTTATGGGAGGGGGTGTTGGAAAATGAAGTTCCATCGTAAACCTCACCTCATCAGAAGAGTGGGTTCCATTTGGTTCCATCGTAAACCTCACGATCGACTAAAATGGTGGTTAACCATGCTCACTTAAGTATCCATGATCCATGTTTTATGGACAGGTGCAACCACTTTCACCCGATTTTGTTGATTTTGGTCCATGATCGAAACACATTTATATAATATCCTTTTCATCAGTCTATCATCAATTATTGATCATCTCGAAATATCTTCTCTCGCACATTGAGTGAATTTTTCTTTAGTGTTACGATGTCTTTCGACACCACCGCTTATCTCAGATCTATTATCCTTTGTGCTTAATATCTATTCCAACACTCTAAGATTCAAAATGCTCAACAATGAGTTGCAAATAGCCTTTGCAATAGCATGTATTTTTCACCCTGCTACAAAATAACTCACTAAGGTATTCTCTCCTAGACCTATCATTTTGGTATAACTAGTTCTCTCCTCTCGAACATTATGAGGTTTCCTTGCTCTATGATTATTCACCTCACACTTCCTCTTGAGAAATTCCAATGTTTTCCTCATTTCCAATCTTAGTTGGAATTGGTTACAACTTCTCTATTATAAGGGTCTCTACCACCAATATCTTCTTTATCCTTCTAATACCTATAATCAATACATATTATCTAGAATTATTATTTTTTTAAATATCAAATTCATTTTACCTGTCATGTCTCACCCAGATCCACACTTCACCTTCATTTCACGCTCTGATACCAATAATTAATGGCATGAGGGTCAAACTTTAAACCCTCTTATCCCATTATTCCACTTTTTCTCTTAACTAACTTAAACTCTTGTCGTTTCATTCTATGGTTAACCAACCACTGAAACAACCTCTTAACTAGAAAACTAGGAAATAATCATCTCTTCCCACTGGGCACCAGGCCACTGGGTCCCATAACATTTATTACTATTCCTTTATAAGTTCACTTCGATCAAGTTTAACTGACCACTTGACACCGGGAATACTCCTCCAAGAATGGATATAAATATGCACTATTAGAGGGATTTAAGGTTGGTCCAATTTACCAAGTGTTTTTTTTTGTCTTTGATCTCTTTTGATGATAAACTATCTAATCTTATTCCATGTCACTAGTGTTGGAAGATTGGTTGTTGCCATTGATGTCAACCCTAGTCATGGGTTTTGGACCGCAATATTGATGAAGGTATTTGGACATGAAGGAAAATGCACATGTATATACAAGACCCATGGATGAATAATATACATTATGTTGTTTCCGGTGGTATGTGGCACGTCACGTGGATCCTCATGGTTGAGGAGAAATGAATTTTTGAAGATGACAAAGTGAATTGAAGAAGGAAGTGCATGTAGGCCCTAAAGATAATTAAAGAAAAGAATTACAAAATAAGAAATTGTCAGGTCGACCCTAATGTTAAAAGGAAGTGATGCAGGAGCATCTCTCCACGTCGGCCAGCCGGCCACATCAGTGGATTTCAAATCGTGCATGCAAGAGAGGCACAGCCTCATTTAAAATTTGAAATGAATGTAATTAAATGTTTTAGGTTGTTGAGCCATAGAGTCATGCTTTGCACAGGCGTAGAAGTAAATATCCCTTTAAATGTTTTTGTCAAGCTGAGATCTAGAACTGATCTATGGACTAGACAACCATTGAATGTAATTGAATAAGGTGGTTGAGGTTTGGAGGGAAGAGCTCGAAGAGCCCCCTCATGTAAAATATCTTTGATGGTAATTGTATCTCATGGTAGAGAGTTTGTGAGTAGGGAGCAGAAGCACCGAAACTTCAGCATGTGGACTTGTGAAATTGCGAATTCTGAAACCCCAACGAAAGGCGAAAGATCACGTAGCGGCGCAAATACTTTGGACACATGGTGAAGTTCGAGTAGATCGGCAATTCGAGGTTCATGGTATTGAGAAGTGTGGGAATCGAGAGTCCATGACTTCCAATACCCAGAAGTCTAAAGTTACGAGGACGAGCATATCAAGAGGAGGTGACAGGTGGAAAGAATCCCACATCAGCAGAAAGAGTTGGTTGAGGTGATGCGTGGAGAGTCCTGTTGCGGGGTCCAGTTGACGTCATATCGGGAATCGGGATTCGAAACTTCGGGGGTTCCGAGCACAAGGCGTAAAAGTGTTTCAGTGTTGAAAAAAAACAAAATCATGAAAAGAGACAGGAAGCTGGGCATAGGTACATTGGCATTTTGCATATCAATGTTTCGGGAGTCGAGAGGTCAAGAGGTTGGGCCCTCAAATAGCGAAATACCGAGATAAGGCCGTGGTCATATGAGGAATGGTCATATGGGCCAAAGCACAGCCCAAGGGGAAAATCATTGATTGAAACCCTTTCGGAATTTTGGGGATTGGAAGGTTGAGGAGTCGAGGAATTTCAACATCAGGAAACAGAAAACCCCGAAGCCCAATCATTGTATTTCCTGTCGTGGAAACATGAACTCCATTTTGGAGGGAAAAGTCACAGCTGTGTGCAGAGGTTATGATAGGGAAAGAAGTACCTATGGATTTTTGTGAATAGCAATTCCTGTGGGGATCGAAAGAGCCGCTTCAACTCAAAAATTGAATGAATGATCCTGTGTGCAGATGTAGAGTGCATCTGCGTCTGCATCATTTTTGTTGAGTGGGCTGCAACATGGGAGTTTGTAGAAGAAGAAGAAGAAGAGGCAGACAACATTATCTTTGTTGATCTGTGTGAATAGATTGAAGCCCTGGATAGAAGGGTGAAAGTGCAGGGCATGCACATCCAACAGGCGAAGTTGGAAGCAACAAAAGAAGAAGGCATGGGAGATCATGATGATCTACCCAATTTCAAGAAAATTTTTCAGCTGAGGAGACTGAATGAGAAGATCCATCCACGACAGTTGCTGGATGAAGTGATAGAAGACATCAAAAGGCTAATGGTAGAATCAACAGAAACTACCAGTGAGGAGAAGTTGAGCAGAAAAAAAGAAACAACAGCAGCAGCAGCACAAAGGCAGTAGCAGTAGCAACAATAGCAGCAGCAGGGAGATGGAGCGGATGAACAGCTCCAGAAATTTGTTTGGGATCCAGGAGGATTTCCACAACTGATATGGGAAGCTCATGAGCAGGAGCTCATGAATTTTGTAGCTGAGGAGTATGATGCAGGAGCATCTCTCCACGTCAGCCAGCCAACGAGCCAGCCATGTCAGYGGATTTCAAATCATGCATGCAAGAGAGGTGCAGCCTCATTTAAAATTTGAAATCAATGTAATTAAATGTTTTAGGTTGTTGAGCCATAGAGCCATGCTTTTCATAGGCGTAGAATTAAATAGGCCTTTAAATGTTTTTGTAAGGCTGAGATCTAGATCTGATATGCGGACTAGACAACCATTGAATGTAATTGAATAGGGTAGTTGAGGTTTGGAGGGAAGAGCTCGAAGAGCCCCCTCATGTAAAATATCTTTGATGGTAATTGTATATCATGGTAGAGAGTCTTTGAGTAGGGAGCATAAGAGCTGAAACTTCAGCGTGTGGACTTGTGAAATTGCGAAGTCCGAAACCCCGACGAAAGGTAGAAGATCACGTAGCGGGGAAAATACTTTGGACACATGGTGAAGTCCGAGTAGATCAACAATTCGGGGTTCGTGGTATTGATAAGTGTGGGAATAGAGAGTCCATGACTTCTAATACCCAGAAGCCCGAAGTTACGAGGACAAGCATATCGAGAGGAGGTGACAGGTGGCAAGAAGCCCACGTCAGCAGAAAGGGTTGGTTGAGGTGATGCGTGGAGAGTCCCGTTGCGGGGTCCAGTTGATGTCATATCGGGAATCGGGATTCAGAACTTCGGGGGTTCCGAGCACAAGGCGTAAAAGTGTTTTGATGTTGAAAAAAACCGAAATCCCAAAAAGAGACAGGCAACCGGGCATAGGTACATTGGCATTTTGCATATCGACGTTTTGGGAGTCGAGAGGTCAAGAGGTCGGGCCCTCGAATAGAGAAATGCCAAGATAAGGCCATGGTCATATGAGGAATGGTCATATGGGCCAAAGAAAATCCCAAGGGGAAAATCATTGATTGAAACCTTTTTGGCATTTCAGGGATTGGAAGGTCGAGGAGTCGATGACTTTTGACATCGGGAAATAGAAAACCCCGAAGCCTAATCATTGTATTTCCTGTCATGGAAACATGAACTCCATTTTGGAGGGAAAATTCATAGGCACATGCAGAGGTCATGGCAGGGAAAGAAGGACCTGTGGATTTTTGTGAATAGTGATTCCTGTGGGGATCGAAAGAGTCACTTCGGCTCGAAAATTGAATGAACGATCCTGTGTGCAGACGTAGAGTGTGTCTGTGTATGCATCAGGAAGTGACATAAATGGTATACATAAATATCATTATACATTAATTTGATACAAAATTCGAATTTCAGAGGAAATCAGAAGTAAAGAAGGCCGGATTTCAAGGGAGGATGAAGTGTTTTGGTGATGTGTTCTAAGGTATGTTATTTTCAGGTCATCTTACCATTTTTTCTATAACTTTGTTTCTATAATGATTAAGATGGTGAAATTGCTATGGTATTGAGATGACATATCAAGGTACCTGTGGTAAAAATTTCATCTCTTGATTCACTATAATTATGGAGATACACTCTGTGGAAGATAGGGTTTTTCACTAGTCCTAAAGCTAGTCAATAAACAGGTGTTCCGGGTAAAACAGTCATAACTTCTTCATAGAGAATCAAAACGAAGTGGGATGAATTTCATTGGAAATAGTATAGAATTTAGTTACTTTTGTGCTAGTTTCAGAATCTTATGTTAAAAATTGAGCGCAGGGCATTATGTGCAAGTTCGATCTCCTGAATAAACCAGAATTGAACAAAGTCTACCATTCTCTCTATAACTTGTTTTTGGGTGGAAGGAAGGGGCAAGGATGGAGATTTAAATCCTCTATTTATATTGGAGTACTATGTATTACTCTTGGATTTTTATCCCTCCCTTTACATTTGGAAGTTGTAGCTACCTTTGGAAGTCATTACTTCCCTTGAACAATAACTATTGATTATTTCTCATATATTGTGCATGGTGTATTGTGGTGTATTGGTGTAACTCTTATACTATTGTTCATTTATCATTGGATATAGTTGAATGGTTTAAGTAT
>JASDQU010103068.1:492008-557004 GCA_032191745.1 Picea mariana | reverse complement strand
GGTTATTTAGACAACCCCGGACCGGTTCCACTCTCCCAATTGATGGACGGTCAGTTTCGCCCGTCAACATAACTCTATTCCCAGTTTCATTCTGACACTTCCTCAACCCCCTTTTGGAGGGCCTTTCTTGTCCTCCACTAGCAGCATTAATCCTGATGGCACTATTCCATCATTTACACCAAATTACCAGATTCTTGTTGGTGGACAATTTCACTAAGGAGGTTTGACTCAACCCCCCCTTGGTGGGAAAATTCCTATTGGAATGCAAATCCCAATTGGAACACAACCCCCAATTGGAACACAACCCCCGATTGGAGGAAAAACCCCACCAACCCCACCTTACGGACAAAACATACCTCCATCCTTGGCCTAGTATTGGAATCATCTGATAGAACATACTCCTTAATTGACTGGGGGGCAACAACTTCCAGCTGCATCTGTTATACCCCCTAGTATAGGCCAACCATATCCAGGTACGTCCAATCCTATTTGGGGCTCGAATGCTCAAACTCACGTCCCTGTTCAAGGATACAATCCCATGAGCTAATTTCCTCTACAACCACCACCGAATCTGCTTGGGTCTTCACATTATATGCAGACTGCTTATGTTCCTACTGGTTTTCTGACAGGACTTCCTCCCCAAAGCCACCAGTACTTGCATGTGAATCGACAGTTACCCTTCTTGGCCACTTTGGATCTCTTGGACTTGTCAATATTTTTAAATGATCCAATTCGTCACGCCCCCAAATGGCCCACTATACCAGCCAAGATACCATCGGACATCCCTAAATTCGACGGCAAAGCGGGAGAGGACCCGAACAATCACGTCATTACTTTTCACCTCTGGTGCTCATCCAACTCGTTGATGGATGACTCTATTCGTTTACGTCTTTTTCAACGGACCCTCATGGGTTCTGCTGCGAAGTGGTATATAGAATTACCTCGAGGTTTCTTCGTTGACTTCAACACCCTAGCTATGGCCTTCCTCACCCACTACCAGTTACTGATCCATTATGAAATGGGGACCGAGATTTTGAGTTCCTTCAAACAAAACAAAGCCACTCATATATCCGATCACATTCATGAGTGGCAACGGAGACAACATCTCATCAAACTCAAACTCCTCGATCAGTTGTTGGTAGAGTGGTTCACACAATCATTTGTGAACGGCATCGGTCGTGACATCGCCATGGTTGGAGTGGTCACGGAAGAGCAGTCCATAAGTCGTGCTCAATACCTTGACCTCGTTTACTCACAAATAGGTACCCTTTATGACTTATTGCCTGACGCACCTCATCCTTCCACTTCCACCAGTTCAACTACTCCAGATGCTTCTCATGCAGCCGACGGTGTGATTGGCACTTTCCATGCCCAACCACATTCCGCCTCAAGTAGCAACCCCAAACCTGCTTCTTCCACTATTCAAAATGCTCCGTCTCCTGCCCTTCCCACTGGCAAGACTTCTGAGGTAAATGCGGTTCAATCTACCCCAGCCGATAAAAACAAATCCAAAAAGGGAAGGGGTAAGAATAAGGAGAACAAAAATACTTCTCAAGAAGAGAAAACCAAAACTCCACCTGTTGACGATAGGGATAAGCGCAAACCTTGATACCCTTGTCTTATCTGTGGTGATGATCACTACATGAAGGATTGTCCACGACATGCCGAGGTCACTAAGTTCCTTCAAGGAGTCCCAAAACCACCTGCTCCGGTTATTTTGTCCCAACCCTTTCCGTCTCAACAACAGGCCCAATTGGTCATGCATGACCAACCCTCACCTTCTACTACATCCTATGTATTGATGTGTACTGGCGACTCAAAGATGTAGGACATTGCAATCACCACTCGAGCCAAAGATTATTCTCCCTCTAAAGAGAAGGTTGATGACCCACCCCCTTCATTGGTACAACCCTCTCTAGTGACTCCACCTGCCAATGGTCCTCTTCATCTCGAACGACCGAGCCTTGACACAGTTCTTCGACCCCCCCCAAAGGGCATCATTCAGAAATTGGCTTTCAATCCTCATGCTCATGTTGCCCAGAACTACAACATTGTTGAAGATCTGGCCCAAGCACCTTCTGCGATGTTAGCCCTCGAAGTCCTTCAAAGTTATCCCACACAATGGAAGGCACTGTTGAAAGCTATCGGTGGAATTGACCCAACGGATACAAATTTAATAATTTTTGACTTGGAATATCACATTCCAAGGTTACCCCCTCAACTCATGTTCCAAATCCAAGTGATTGTCTCTGACAAAATCATTTGTCGAACCATTATCGACGAGGGTGCCTCGACGTGTGTCATGTCTCTTACTTGTTGGAAATACATTGGCTCTCCCTCTTTCAATGAATCCTAGAACACTCTCAAAGCCTTCAATGGCTTCGGTTTTAAGCCTTACAGTGTCCTTACTTCATTACCCATCACGTTAGAAGAAAAAACAATCCAAGTCAAAGTGGAAGTCTTTGACGCTCCTCTTGATTGCAATCTTCTGCTTGGCCACAGTTGGATCGATTCCATGCATGCAGTTGTGTCGACCCTTTTTCATGTGGTACGTTTCCCACATCAAGGGAAGGTAATCACTGTCGACCATTTAGCCTTCTTTAACTCAGATACCCATACTGACAACATATCGTTCATTGCTAAAACCCCACCGGGGTATGAGAACGTCGGCATAGGCCTTCTCAAAGATTCTTTGTTAATGGGTACTTTTCCCATTCCACCACCCAATGTTCCACGCTCGTCCATTGCTTCAATCAACATGATCTCCACCTCGATTCACGAAACTCCTGCGTCTCACGACCCATGGATGGTACCTGACCCTGGAGATAATATTCGTTATGGCGATGAAATGCCATTAAGTCCGGTCGAATCCTCCTATCAGGCCATTCAATCGGAAACCCCTTCTACTCCCTCTCTTGGTGAGTTATCTCCAGATCCTTTCTGTGTCATTTTTACCATAGACGAGATGATCATGTCTGTCATGGAGGACACCCCTTGGGACGATGGACATCATCGTTCCATCCTCTTCCTGGAGCAACATACCATCGAGAACTACCAACAGATCTCAACCCCGTCAACCGTTGTCGTCATATCAACCATTCCAGAGTCCACACACGATGTGTTTTCCGAAGGGAAATTAAGCAATATCTCACCCACTATTCCCCTTTACATATCCATCAAACCTGGAATTGTCGAAAATGTGCATATTAGAGCTTCATGTTCCCCTGACGAAATTGTCACCTACACATCCATTTTCCAAGAGTTTTGTGACGTCTTCGCTTGGAGCTACGAAGAAATACCGGGTATCGAACCCAACATTGTGATACATGAGATCAAGACATACCCTGACGCTAAACCCGTCCGACAATGCCTTCGTCCAATTCACCCACATAAAGCGGCTTCTATCAAGCTTGAAGTTGAGAAACTTCTCAAAGCTGGCTTTATTTACCCGGTGGCCCTCACTGACTGGGTTTCCAATCTTGTCCCAATCGATAAGAAACAAGGCACAATCCGTGTATGCATTGATTATAGGGATATCAACAAAGCTTGTCCCAAAGACAACTTTCCTAACCCCTTCGTCGATCAGATTGTCGACGATTGCGCCAGAAGTGAAATATTCTCTCTGATGGATGGTTTCTCCAGGCATAATCAAATCAACATTGTTCCTGAGGATCAACATAAGGCTGCTTTTATTTGTCCTTGGGGCACTTTTGCCTATCAAAACTTCTCTTCGGTCTCAAGAATGTTGGCGCAACTTTTCAACGCACTATGTCTTATTCCTTCCATGATATCAAGCACATTATGCAACCATATCTGGATGATTTACCCGCTCACTCTATGCGCCGAGTCGATTATGAAATCCACCTCTGAGCAATTTTCATCCACTGTCGGTTTTACCATATATGCTTGAATCCTCACAAGTTTGTTTTCTACATGGAATCCAGTTGACTTCTAGGATTTATTGTTTCACGTCAAGGGATCAAGGTAGATCCTTTAAAGGTCGAGGTAATCCTTAATCTCCCTCCTCCTTCTACACTTCGCTAGTTACAAAGTTTGCAGGGGAAAGCAAAATTTCTTCGTCGTTTCATCCCAAATTACGTCGAGATAACTCGTGGATTTACGCGGATCCTTAAAAAGGGGTCTGAGTTCGTGTGGGATACCATCGCAAACAAATCTTTTGAAGCTTTGAAAGTCTCCCTAACACGTGCTCCGCTTCTCTTTCCCCCCGATTACAGTCGTGATTATTTCCTCTACCTTACAGCCTAGGATTACACTATTGGTATGGTTCTCGTCTAAGAGGATGATTTTAACGACGAACATGTTATCTATTACTTGAGTCGAAGTCTAACGCCTACCGAAACCAAGTATTTACATGTCGAAAAACTGGCCTTGGTAGCCATCCAAGCCATCCAACGCTTCCGGCACTATATCTTCTCTCACAAGACTACAGTGATTTCTAACTGCAACCCTATGCAACACATTCTCACACGTCAATTGCTAGGGGGAAAATACTCCAAATGGATCGTGATACTCCAGGAGTTTGACTTGGAATTCGAATGTGCCAAGTCCAAGAAGTCCTTAGTGTTTGTTGAGTTGATATGCAACTTTCCCTATTCTGAAACGGAAAATGTAGCAGTTGATTCATTACCTGATGAATCCCTTTTCCTCATTAGCTCTGATGATCTTTGGTATGGTGATATCATCATAGATCTCCAAACCCAGACTTTTCGGCCAACTTTGTCTCATACTGACCGACGTCGAATACGCTACCAAGCCTGTCAATATATTATCCTCAGGGATACTCTTTATCATCGGGGGATTAACTCAGTTTTTTGACACTGCCTAACATTCGACGAAGCTGAGAAAGCTTTGAATGAATTCCATTCTGGATCCTGTGGTGGTCATATGTCTGGGTATGCTACTACCTAGAAGATCTTACGAGCAGGGTATTTTTGGCCTTCTTTATTTAGCGACTGCATAATCATCGTCAAAAAATGCCATGCTTGCCAGACCTATAATCATAAGATACAGTCACATCCCACTCCTCTTCACCCTATGGTTTCAGTTGGTCCCTTTGCAAAATGGGGCATCAATTTCATGACATGTCACCCCCACTCGGCCGGGGGGTATGGATACATTATTGTAGCCATAGATTACTTTACAAAATGGGCCGAGGCGATGCCGACATTTGACAAAACTAGAAAGACCGCAGCATTATTCATTTTTAATCACATCATAGCTCATTTTGGTGTTCCCCAGAATATTGTCACTGATCACGGTAGCCACTTTCGAAAATTCATGATGTTTGAACTCACTAAAACGTTGGGTCTTCGCCATGAAAACTCAACGCCCTATTACCCACAAGCCAATGGCCAAGTCGAAGCAATTAACAAAGTTCTCATAACTATGCTCCGCCAAATGATAGGGATTCACAAAACAAGTTAGCACACAATGTTGTTTTCGACATTGTGGGCTTACCGGACATCCGTCAAGTCCGCTACTAGGTTTACACCTTTCCGATTAGTCTATGGTTTGGAAGCCATTCTCCCTATTGAATGCGAGGTACCCTCTTTAAAACTAGCTGTTGAACTCCTACCAAACACTTCTGCTGAGGAAGAACGTCTATTGTACCTTATGTGATTAGACAAAACTCGATGCGATGATACCCTAGTCATAGAAGCTCAGAAAAAACATGTCAAGGCCCAATACGACAAACATGTCAAGCCTCACATTTTCTCTGAAGGAGATCTCATTCTCCTCTACGAACAAGATCGAGATATGCTAGGAGATGGAAAATTTGAAGCCATGTGGTAAGGTCCTTATATCGTTAGACGAGTTTTGGAAAAAGGGGCTTATGAGTTAGTAGATTATGATGGTATCCCTTTGAGTGAACCCAGAAATGGGTTGTACTTGAAGAAGTACTATGCATAAGATCACACGTGCATGAGTACCTGTATTTTTATTGTATCATACTTCTTGTAGCTTGATTTTGTCGTTATCTAGTCTCTGCCCTTATGTGACGTTGTGTTTGATTTCCAGATGTCAGAGTCTTTGCTACCCTACATTGGCTTCGCTGATGGCCCTAGCCATAGTACTCAGAACCTTGCTTCTGCTGCATGGGCAATTTACACCCCTACAAATGAACTTGTCTCCTTACAAGGTGTGTGTCTCAGCCATGCGACCAATAATATTGTAGAGTATAGCACTGTTATCGAATTGTTGATTGATGCTATCTCACTCGGAATCCATCGTTTGGTTGTGCGACTTGATTCGCAGCTCATAGTACTACAGTTAGGTAATGTCTATACTATTCGAAGTCCTACTTTGTTATGGGTGTATTTGCGAATTTGCCTCTTGGAACATTATTTTGATTATATTGAATATCAACATATTCCTAGACATCTAAATACATTAACTGATGCATTAGCTAACTATGTATTAGACAGACATTTGGGTCATTTATAAATCAATCACATCAATTTTCACACAACACAAGATAAACTGGTAGAATTCGTATGTATATATAATGATCAAAAGAGTTTTTACAAAAAAGTTCTGTCCGAGGACCAAAATTTCAAAATCTGAAGCTCATAGCTTCTACAAAGTGGCGTCATGGGTGATGTTCATGGTAACACATAACTGCCCGGGCAACCCTACGAAGCAGTTGGCCAATGGACTCTGACACTCCTATTGTATGACGTTGATAACGTCGTGGAACCTCTCCAAAGGGCATGTCCGGAATGTCTGTTGTCAAACCCTCTAGGTTTTGTTCCACCGCTTCATAATCTTTGGCGTCCCATCATGGCACCGGAGCCACCTCTCCTCATCATTGAATAGGAGAAGTACCAGGAGGTCGATAAAGTCCCACGTCTATGTCATCAAATAAAATTTTTTTTTAGACCTTGGACGAACATTAAAAAACATTTGCATATGATAAAATTCACAAAAACATTTAAAAAGAAAAAATGTGTACTTCTTACCAAGATCCCCCCACTGAGCACCCTCAGGCAGGACCAAGTTAGGATCTCCTCGGAAGTCCAACCCGGCATAGGCATAATCATCGACCATTAGCATCTATGGTCACAAACAGTCGAAGAAGACATCATTATATTTGATAATTGGTCCAGCTACATGTCGGACCATGAGCTGACACCACCTCAGCATTCTTGGATCTGTTGGAGCCAGTAAATCCCACTCAACCTGCAACCTCATCAAGGGAACCCTCTCAAGAAATAAGGACACCAACAAAAACCCGTACCTGAATTGCTTCAGTTCGCCTCGCCTGCATTTGGTCAACTGCCTCTTCATGATATGAAGCAATGCGTCTGCCCAGTTAAAAACCTGAGGCTCGGTACACTCTATGGCATACTGAAAGTAGCTCTGGAGAGCCATGTGAGGAGCATTGCTCCTAGCCATACGAGCAATGGTGAACAAAATAATGTGGAGGGTCAAATCCCGCACTCCCCAAATGGCTACTTTCCCTTTTCTCCTCTCTACCTCTGGAACACAGTGCAAGCGACAGTACTCATTCATGGGAAGCCCACAACCTCTGCTACCAGTCAGGCTCGCATGGTACCCACACCGTGACAGTCCTATCAAGAAGTAAATGTCCTCGATATCCAAGGACAATGTTTGGACCCCTACATGGAATGCTTGTTGGTCGGGATCCCACATATGCACAAGGTATTCCAATAACCTGACTTACGCCCTCATACCCGGAATACAAAAATTTTTTAGGAGACCACAGTCTTGTAAAGTAGCAATGGTGGCTGGATGATTTCCGGCAATGGCATAATTTTATTTTTTCTCTCTTTAACACCATTCCATAACCATGGTGATAGCCAAATACCTGCATAAGAAGCATAAGAAGAAAGTTAGTAACTCTATTCAACACTTGGTATCTTTTTCATTGAGAAAAACTTCAAAAGAATTTCCACTTTGCGGTTCTTGCAGGTGCCCTTTAGGCACAGTACGAGGTTCTCGTAGGTTCCCTTTAGGCACAGTGTGAGGTTCTCGCAGGTGCCTTTGGGGTCACCTGCGAGAATGAGGCAGTCTCGCAGGTCTCGTGTGGCTGGCCTGCGAGAATGGCTGAGCACAACTTTAACCCCCAAAACAAACTCAAAACTATGTTTTTTGCCAATGAAAATGAAAAATCAAACCATGAAAAGGTAGAGGACAAGGAGCTTACCTCACTACTGGAGACAGTTCGTCGAATGGATACTCGTAACTCCCGCAATCGAGCGTCGAAATTCAAGGGCAAAAGAGGGGTTTGGGGCTCAAATATTGGTAAAGTTAAAATGATTATGGTAAAAAGAAATTTTACCCCTTTATATTTACTTTTACCATTTGTTATTGGATTTTATAATTGTTTATTTATTAAAACCTAATGCCTAATACCCTTTTGAGTACAACTTTTGCAGGCATAACAACTTCGATGTTCATGCAAAGGGATGCGAATATTTTTTCTTCTTCATCGCATGTTTTGATTGTTTTTTATGGTTTTTGTACAAAATCTCGAGCTTGGTATTTGTCCATTCTCATGCTAGAAAATACATGAGAACACGATCGAGCACACTTTTATCACTTTTTCGGGCTCAACAAGGTTATACGAAAAAGGAACCCCCTTGGAGTCCTCTTTAAGTTCTTTTCAGACTCTCTAAACATGAAAAGATTGCCGAGCGACCTTGCTATTTTCACACTCGTTAAAGTATTTGAAGAAAGCGTCTGTTGGGTGATAATTTATCTCTTTTTCAATCTCATCAGACTATTTTACGAAAAAGGAACTGAGAGAGTTCTCTTTTAAGTGTTTTTCCAGACTCTATAATCATGAAAAACCTTCGAGTTTTCTATCTTTGGACTCGTTAAACAAACATTGATAGACCCGTAATGGGACCGAACCACTCCTTCCTAGGGTTCGTTAAACATGCTCCGAAGGACTTATCCGAAGGATGAGCTTATATCAACAAGAATATGTTATCCTCCTAAAGCTTGTGTAAAAATAAAGAGGTACTCGCCAGAAATGCTAGGGGAAAATTTGGGAAAGGGATGTGTTCTCGTATTCATATTAATTGGTAGTAAGTGTCATTCTTGAACATGACACCCCCCTATTCATTATTTGAAGCCGATTTGGGAAATCCATTTGTCTCTCATTCGATTTGCTACAAGGTCATACCCTGCGTCGTCTCTGAGTCAATGTTGCCAAATCATTGGTCGTGTCATTCATATGTTCAAGAGAAGTTCATCTGAAACCTCTATTGAGTTGGCCATATGCAGTTGTCCATTCTCTCTATGCCGGCCTTCCCTATGTCTAGTCCAACTTATATCATACTCTGTTTCACCTTCAAAATTTGTTACTCATTTCGTGTCATTGACGAGTTTTGACGATACATCAAGTCCCTCCTGTGACAAGTTTTTTTCCGTCGAATTCAGCTCATTATCTAGAAACAAGACATAGAAATTCTTTGGTACCTTGGAACTTGCATGCCTCAATGGCAGGTTTCCTCGATTTCGACAGTGGGTTTACATCATTGACCCCTGATCGAAAGATTCAATCGGATGTTCAACCTCAACTCATTCATTCACATTCAGTGGATTGTACTAGTGTACCTTGGGAGTCATTGACATTAATGGTGATTTCCCTCGCACTTGTTAACGATTTCATCAATGACCGGTAATCAAGTGGTTTCTACCATGTTCGACCTCAACGTAATCACATGGTTAGATTCGTACTTTCGGGCGACGGGATTGAAGACCCTGGATATCATCTCTTTGTCCAGGTTGCGATGGAATATGTCTAATTTGCGACACATAGATCCACTTTGTATGTCTCGTGGCTATGTCATCTAAATTTGAATTTTCTTGCATAAATCCACAGTGTATTCCTGGTGGCTATGCTATATTTTGACGACATGGATCCACAGTGTATGATTGGTGGCCATGACCTATGCTTATAATGTCATCCGTCTGTGATCTGAGTATGGGAATGCCTACCTCAGAACTAGTATGATATTCTGCAGATGCTTGGTTGTTTGCAGGTTTCCGATTAGGTGCACTCCTGGTTTTTGACACACACACACAGTTTACAAAGTATTTCAGCTGTCACTAATTCCAGCCTCATACTTTGGGGGGCATTCTGTTATCCATGATTTTGGTCATCTGGATGGTGTATTAATGATGGTGTACTCAAGCTCCTAACAAAGACTTTCTCCTGAGAAAAGTGACATTCATCTCTTCCCAGAAAACATATTTTTGAAGAGAGTTCGCAGGTTGCTTATATTCGAGGGTGCGAGAATGACCCATTCTCGCATGATACCTTCAACTACGGTGTGAACTTCTCACACTGTGCTACATATCTAGGGTGCGAACTTGTTCTCAAGCTTGGAAAAAGATGAAGTCTCGAAGGTTCTAGAAGGGAATCTTCTAGATAATGGGTTGGCATTCAAATGGTTATCATTTTACTAGTTTCCCTGATATTGTGGGATCATTCTCATCCAATTAACCATCTCATCCTCTCCTATATATTGATGGTATTCTCATGGAAAAGGTTAAGTAAGATTAATTGGAGAATTGGTGAAGGAATTGTGTGAAGGACCCAGCTTGAACAGGAGGTTGGAGACTCTAGCAAGTCTATGAAGAGGAATTGGATCTTCTTCATACAAGGATCGATAAAGTGTGTGTGTTGGAACCAAGATCCACCAAAAGGAAGCTTGCGACATCAAGGCAATCAAGTTGTATCTTCTACTTTCGATTAATATGATACAACGACATGTCCTTTTCCCATAAAGTCATTCTTACTTTATTGTGTAATTCCTTGATCATACACATAAGTTGAGGATTGAATATATTTTGTTATCTTCACTTTGGTTGGTTTGTGTTGTCTTGTTCTTGACCTCACGAGAGCTCCAGAGTGAAGCGGGAGCAACAGAGACCCTAGGAAGCAATAAAAAGGTATGTCACTTGTTCCTCCCTACTAGCTAATTCAATGGTCATAACTTAGGGAAAGGGTCATGTCCTGTCCTGTTTTGTTCTAGATCCAGGTGGATCTAGGGAGATCTGTTAATGTCCACACCTACCGATTAGTCTGATAGCAATATGACCTGAGATCAAAGAAAATTTGTTAGCTTGAAGAAAAAGGGTGGAAATGTTACATTTGGAGATGACTCATCTACTAAAATACTTGGAAAAGGAATTGTAAATCTTGGAAGTGAAAATGTAAAAGAAATAAAATTCCTATTGGTTGAAGATATGAAGCATAATCTCCTTAGTGTTAGTAAAATGTGTGATCAAGGATACACTCTTATGTTTGACTCCCAAAAATGTAAAATCAGAGAAAATAACTCAGGAAGATTGGTTGCAACTGCAACAAGAAGACGGAACAACATATACATTCTAGAAATGAAGACGAGAGAGAAGATACAAGCCACAGAAAAGGATTCCAAGGAAGAAAATGTCCCAAAGACCAAAAATAGGGATGAAGTATTATTGAGTGCCACATGTTCAAGGGGAGCAACCCCAAAGAAGAGAGTTACCTTTTTCCATTAAACTCGGGGGGAGAAGCCCTACCCTTTGCCATTGATGTCAAAGGGGCAGAGAAATTGGGATAATGATGATAGGGGGAGCATGAGTGTTTCCATCAATGACAAAGGGGGGTATTTTTGAAATATTGGTTGTTGTCATTGATGTCAACCCTAGTCATGGGTTTTGGACCGCAAGATTGATGAAGGTATTTGGAAATGAAGGAAAATGCACATGTAGATACAAGACCCATGGATGGATAGTATACATCATGTTGTTTTCGTTGGTATATTGCATGTCACGTGGATCCTCATGGTTGAGGAGAAATGAATTTTTGAATATGACAAAGTGAATTGAAGAAGGAAGTACATGTAGGCCCTGAAGATAATTAAAGAAAAGAATTACAAAATAAGAAATTGTCAGGTCATCCCTAATGTTAAAAGGAAGGGACATAAATGGTATACATAAATATCATTATACATTCATTTGATACAAAATTCAAATTTCATAGGAAATCAGAAGTAAATAAGGCCGGATTTCAAGGGAGGATGAAGTGTTTTGGTGATGTGTTCTAAGGTATGTTATTTTCAGGTCATCTTACCATTTTTTCTATAACTTTGTTTGTAGAACGATCCAGATGGTGAAATTTCTATGTTATTGATAAGACATATCAAGGTACCCATGGTAAAAAGTTCATCTCTTTATTCGCTATAATTATGGAGATACACTATGTGGAAGATAGGGTTTTTGACCAGTCCTAAAGCTAGTCAATGAACAAGTGTTCCAGGTAAAACAATCATAACTTATTCATAGAGAATCCAAACAAAGTGGGATGAATTGCATTGGAAAGAGTACATACTATAGTTTCTTGTGTGCGAGTTTCAGAATTTGATGTTAAAAATTGAGCGTGGGGCATTCTGTGCAAGTTAGGTCTCCTAAATAAACCAAAATTGAACAAAGTGTACCATTCTCTCTATAACTTGTTTTTGGGTGGAAGGAAGGGGCAAGGATGGAGATTTAAATCCTCTCTTGATATTGGAGTATTGTATATTCCTCTTGGATTTTTATCCCTCCCTTTACATTTGGAAGCTGTAGTTACCTTTGGAAGTCATTACTTCCCTTAAACAATAACTATTGATTATTTCTCATATATTGTGCATGGTGTATTGTGGTGTATTGGTGTAAATCTTATACTATTGTTCATTTCTCATTGGATATAGTTGAATGGTTTAAGTATAAGTTGAAAATGGTTTTAAATTGTACTTGATACTGATTCACCCCCCTCTTAGTATCAACAACTAGATCTATGATTTATTACATCTCGATGCTCTAAAACTTTGTTCTGATCTTCTACTTCTCAACCAGTTGGTTACGATTTCAATCTGCACATTCCTTAATTAGATTACTTTCTCACTGCAAAAAAAAATCAATCTAACGATATATGCACATGTATTTAAATATTTATACATAGGAACAATATAACATAGAATCATTCACCCATATAGTGGAGGCACAAAACACAATGCTTCATTGAACAAACTCTGTATATGATTTATGTAAACCCAGAAATAGACTTATCACTCTACTTTGCCCGATTTCACATAGGTTTTGGGTGTTACTTATCCCTCGGCACCCTTTGATCTTTCACATAGGCATACATAAATATCTTGAAGATGAAACTTCCAAATTACAACAAACTCCATTGTTCTACAACTAATTTACTTAATTTTATAATTCTAACTATTTGATTCTATTGACTAACCTCATATGGACTGAATAAACTATTCTCATCTTAAAAAATAGTTATCAAAGAAATATTCCATGTTAAATAGTGATTACATTAAGGTTTTGGTAAATAAATCCCCTATTCTATCCTTAAATCTTAAGGAAAGGGAAACCACTCCCTTTGGTAAAGGTTTGTTCGACCTTCTAGACGTCAAAAGTTGACTTTGATGAAATGCTCCCGCATCACATCCATATGAAAAAACTTAAACGCGCATTTGATTTGGAGGAGTTCGAACCATTGGATCAGGGTGAGACTCATGATCCAAGGACTGACATTCCAAGGTGAGGGTCACATTCAAATCAGTTGGTAAGGTTTCAATATCTTTTGCATTGTGCGATATCCCCATCTCAAAGTTCAAGTCTATATATAGTCTTCCCTGAGTTATATCCAATTGGCCACACATGCATGCAGTTGGAGCATCATCAGAGTCCAAGCCTCACTTTGGTAGATCCCTTGCAGGATTTGAAGAATCAAGTCTTCTCATGGAGGCAACAATGCGTAAGTCCAAAATATAGTGGTGTTGGAAAGTGAGGAAGGAGCATCATAGGATGGTGGTTGGTGTAGATGTTGACATTGGTGAAATCTTAGACCTCCTTGGGAGAGAAAAAATTGGTCGGTTCTTTGGGATGATAGTTTCCCCGACCTCTTTACATAAATGGATGGATGAAAATTGGTCCAGTCTACTAGGGTATCGCACCAAGTTCCATGCCTTAACACGAGGTTTGATATGCTTCAAGTTAGGTCTAAGGAGGATATTCTCAGCAGGATCTGGGTTGGGGCCCTTCTAGCCTAATTCTCAAAGAGTGGGTTATTTCGTTCAACCCTACCTAAGACGTGATGGCTCCAACAAAAGTGTGGGCCATTCTCTATAATCTACCTATGGTTTTCTGGGAAGAAGTAGTCATGGTATCCATAAGCAATAAAATCAAAAGGTTTTTCAGCTGTGAAGCCGATTGACATCTGAAAATTGACTAAAAGTGAGAATGGATTCAAATTGACATGGACTTAAAGGATGGTCTCATTGATGAAATTGAGTTGGTGTGGTGAGGTTTCACCTAGCAAAAATGGATCGATTATTGGAAAGTTTCATTTAGATGATTCAGATGTCATAAAGTTGGTCATATAAAAGATCAATGCAGGAGGCCCTTGTCATCCAATTTATCGAAGTCGTTCATCAAGAATCGTGACAATGAATATAATTTTTTGGGTAAATCCTCTTCTCCACCTCCTTGTCGGGATTCGAAACTAGGTAAGTCGAGATAGATGAAAAATCATATAATTATCCATTACAGATCATTCTTTTAGTGGAAGAAGTAATTACATTGAAGAATTCTTTTGTTCTTTTGTTTATATCTACTGAGGACATTTTACGTTAGTTCATGTAGGGGTAATGCCTTTTTTTATGTAAAAAATGCAATTGCACCGAGAGCTTTGTGTGGGGGAGATGTTGAGGCGTTAGCAATATGCTATTTTAGATAATTCTACATTAACAAAAATTAAAGTCAACTCAATTAAAAAAATAGAACAATAATAAAAATAAAGTCAACTCTATTTAAAAAAAAAATTACATGTACCATGTAACTCTTGACATGGAATGAAATAATAAAAATAAATTACACCTTAAAAAATTGGATCCAAAAATTACACCTTAAGAAATTGGACCCCTCTTATATTTGATGGATCTAGGTTTAAGATGGATCTACACTAGTTATAAAATGATTTTGAGATCCTTTTAAGAGATCATAAAATAGGTTACTAATATTATCATTACCTTTTTTCTCTAGTATTGTAGCATGTTGAGTAGGCCAAATGATTAAAAACATCTATTTTCTCCTAAAATATCACAAGTTCAAATAGTAGAATATGTATACCTTCATAAATTTTAGTAATTTTATTGTTATCTTTTTATATATTACACATCTTGATTTCATGTTATCTTTTTCTCAATTAAATTTTAGTAATTTTATTGTTATCTTTTTATATATTACACATCTTGATTTCATGTTATCTTTTTCTCAATTAAAATTATCTTTCGCACATCCCAACAACATAGTAATATTCTCCACCACAATTCAATTATCCTAAAATTGTGACATGTCTTCTGAAATATTAATATAAATTAATACAACGTGGCATTTAAACACTATATGGCTAAATTTTTACCTTGCGTGACATTTAATTCTTTATTGATCACTTCAATAATACTTAGGTTACAAGGGATGCATGCATATTAAGCTGCATGAAATTCCTCCGTAATGAGATATAGTAATCTTTCATATAAAATTATAACGAAACATTTAGACTATTATATAAAAAGAGCTTTGGTTTAGGTTAGCTTGAGTAAGCTAATTCCAATGATTGAGTGCATTGAAATTTAAAATTTATGTAACAGATGTCAAAACTGCGAAATATTTTTTTAATTTTTTAAATAATTATCAAATTTTATAATTCCAATGATTGAGTGATTTGAAATTTATATAAGAAATTTCAAAACTGTGAAATATTTTTATTTTTTTAAATAATTATCAAATTTTATAAAATTAAATTATATTATCTTAAAAATATTTAAAACGTTTTTTAAATCTATACAAAATTTTTAAAAGTAAAAAATACTTAAAATGTTTTTTAAAACTATACAAAATCTCATTTTAAAACTATACAAAATCTTTAAAAGTTAAAAATAGTTAAAATGTTTTTTAAAACTATATATTTTTTTTTTAAAATTGAATAATTTCATAAAAATATTGTAAAACATTTTATCACCCACATTTAAAAAAATATTACATGTACACTTCGAAATAAAAATAAATCCCTAAAATTTTGTCTAATTTATTATAACTACATTTTAGATAATATTGTATAATATGTTTATGGTACAATGTTACAATACTTTTCAGCAAAGATCATAAGCAGTATGTAAAACAAAAAAATTATGTTAAATAATTGTTTCCTTAACTTATAACAAAAAAGACGTTTTATTTAGCTAAAAATATATTTATAAATAAAATCATGATTTTATATATTTAAGCATTAAATAAAACATTTTTTAATATTTTTATTTATGTTTATTTAAATGATTATTTTTCTTCCTTGGATGGGGAGATAGGCGGATCCATATTATGGGCTGGGTATGGTCACGACACCTCGCAGCCCAAGCTCCAAGGGACGCAAGTGGATAACGCTTGGTTTAATTTCCTATACAGGCTCATTAACATGACTATCTTCCTGTTCCGTGTGATCTATGGTGCATCTCTAAGTACTAGTGACAAGAAAGAAATTTACAACCAACTTGTGTTGGAAATTAAGATGGTCCAATCATGTAGGTAGAAGCGTAGGGTGATTTGGATGAAGTTGATAATTGTGAAGTTGTATTTTGTTAAGTACCTGAATATATTTGGAAATATATTTCAGAATTAATTCTTAATCTTAATAAGAATTAACTAAACCATTCATTAAGATATTCAACACAAGAGATAGATAAAACCCTTGAGGTAGGGTAACATGATATATAACAATATTTTTCACTATGCTTCATTACATTGCTTACATTTCTTTATATAACATTGTATATCTTCTAGTAACATTCTAGAGAAGGAATATTCTAGAAAGCCTATTTATTATATCTAACCACCATAGTGGGCCTTATTTAATAATATAGTGGACTTAGTACACCTTACATTGAATGGTCTCCACTAATAATACATAATCACATACCTATTGGTTACCTCCCTAGGTACCCCATATTACCTCCCTAGGTATACTACATTCCATCTCCCTTCACAAGTTTCGTCCTCGAGAAACATGTGAAGAAACCATACAATATCACTGACTAAGAAATGTAGCCAACTGGTCCCAAGTACGACCATCCATCCATCCAAATGGAATCCTAACATGATGTCAAATTGTTGCCTTGCCACCCTGATCTTGCTCTACATCATGTTGGGGTTTCCATGGGATTGTTTCTCTAGCCTGATGTCTTCTTGTAGTGCTAGTAGTCCTCCATACACCTCTTGATTGGTTTCCTTTCTAGTTCCCAGCTAGTGCATAAGTGTATTCATGCTCACACCCTTGCCTTGACGATTGTTGTTTCTCTATATGATATGGATGGCGATATAGAAAAACTGTAGGAATCTATTATTTTTTCGTCAAATATGCAACACATTGTGCCTTTGAGTTAATGACCTCCTTAGCTTCTTTATTGTGTCTTTCATGTGGCTTTGCTTCATCTCCTTCTGTAGAATTTGTCTCTAATTCAACTTCGGATCTAGTAATAACTTTTTTGCTGGCCTCTGTGGGCCCATCTCTATTATTAAGAGACACATCCTGCAATGTGATTTTCTTTTTCTTGTACCACAACTTCAAAAACTTCATTTGCACATTAATATTATCGGTACCCATGGATTCTATCCAAGGATACCCCAAAACAATATCCAGATCATCCATATGCATAACATAAAAATATGAATGCAACACATATTTATTGATGGTGATCTTCAAATCTTTGAAGACTGGAATATTTTTACCCTCAACATGTGCACTTTGAATATTCTTTGTGGGAACTTGCAATCTATTAAACAACTGAACATTGATAAAATTATGCATGCCACTAGGGATAATAGAAACAATGATATTTTCTTTATGAATACATCCATGAGCATGTAATATACAGACACTTCATGAAAATAAACCCTTGGTTCTCTTTGTATCTTGTTTTCCAGCATGGGACCACCTATCAAAAAATACCTTTTCAAGTTCTTCATCAGAAATCCCCATCATCTTGACCTCATCGAATGATTGCCACCATGTGCCAACATCTTCTCTAAGATAAAGGAATAAATAAAATCTCCATTTCTCTTTCCATTCTGACTTGTGGGCCTTTAGGAATTCTTCAATACTAGGACCATCATCTTTTCCGGAAAAAAATAGCTTGTTGTCCATAACCCAAAAAGAAAACTAGGGTTTAAAAAAAAAAATTATAGTGCAAATCACATGGCTTTTCCCAGAAAAACCATAAAAATTTACCAAATTTAAAATGATGATAAATTCACTTCTCGGACTCCGTGCACTGCCCCCTTTCCTCCTCTTAAAAAATATGCAAAATGAACCAAAAATTTCTTCCCTTCTTTGGCCAAGGAAAGTGCTCTGATACCAATTGTTAAGTACCTGAATAGATCTGGAAATATACTTCATAAATAACCCTTAATCTCAACAATAATTAGCCAAACCATTCACCAAGATATTCAACACAAGAGGTAGATAAAACCCTTGTGGTAGAGTAACACCATATATTAATCCTTATGGAAGGACAAAAATCCTCAAGAAATCATTTCTTGTACAATAACAATATTCTTCACCATGCTCCAATACATTGATTACACTTCTTTATATGACATTCTATATCTTCTAGTAACATTCTAGAGAAGGAATCTTCTAGAAAGCCTATTTATTATACCTAAGTATCATAGTGGGTCTTGTTATCCCCTATCCTAGGGATAACTAAGGAGATTATGTCTTGAGGCCCACAGGTCCTAGACATGGAGTACCAAGAGCCAGACGACTTGAGATTGGCCCTGGAGGGCCCATGTTTTCTTCAGTGCATCCTATCTATCAGTAGGAGTAGCATCCACCCCACCAGCCTGGTTCTGAAGTAGCAATGGGTCTTGCTCCATGAGATAATGAGTTTGAATATCATGGTATGTGTCACTCTGATTTTCGAAGCATTTGAATATGTTGCATTGAACTTTCCTTTATTTCATAATGTTTTCTTGGGAATTATTCTCTTTAACTTGTTCATACCTCGGGGGCTGACATAATGCGTTGGTAAGATGGTTCCCTTTAGGATGATTCTCCATGGGGTGGGTCTATGAAAGGTCATCGTCCATTCCTTCCATAGTTACCATTTTTCATCACTGTCCCTCTCATATTCCCCTACCTTGGTTCGGGCATTAGGTTTGTCGCACTAGGAAGGGTTATACCTTGCCTTGTGGGAAGGGGATAAAGACCGAGAGGGTAAAATTAGATGACAAGAGTTAAAAGCCAAAATAAAACCTTTGATATGCTTCACCTAGGGATTTCAGAGAAGGCAATAAAAAGCTTCTCAGTAAGAAAAGGGGACCCATAAGATAAAATAAAACTCAAGGTCTAGTTGGTAGATGGAAGGTGTCATCATGAGCCAGCCTATTAGGTCCATGGGCATGTAATGATATGACACTACCATCTATCTGGTCACCAAACCAGGGTAGTGGCTCTTGGTGGCATAGCTAAGAGAAAGGGGGCCTCATCACGAGCCAACCTTCTCATTTCCATGAAGTGATTGTGGGTAAAGTTGTCACCTCTAGTCACCATGCCATGACAGTGCCCCCCCATCTGTTCGCTTGAAAGAAAAATAAATAGGACTAAGAATAATAGGTATTGAATGGGCTAGGAAACAATGACATCCATGATAAGGTGCAAATCTCCCTCTACAAAGGAACCCACGTGTAAGACCTACATTTCCCTACTATCACTGAACCCTCTGCCCAAACACTTCCCCTACACTAGTTGACACACTTACATGACCTAGATTCTCTCTCACCTAGAAAACACCCCAAACTTGAGGAGGATTATCCCAATAGGACAGTTTGAGACACTCTCCAAACTTGACTTGTTAAAATGCATTACGTCTTTGAGAATTTGTCTAGGTAAAGGGGGGTTTGATGCACATGTTTGAGTAATTTGATTATTGGATGTGATTGAAATTTCTATGATCCTTGTGACTTATGAGCCCATGGAGGGCGTGCCTTTTGTTGTTGTAGGACCATGCCTAGTGGACAAGTGGGGAGATGATTAGCTCGGATCTCCATGGGGTTGAAAGCCTACAGATGGATGTTGTGAGGGGAAGTGAGATGTCAAAGACTTGCACCAAGGAAAAGGAAAGATGTTTCACTGGAGAACTTTGGAACACCTAGACCCAGGGGAGTCTTGCTCTTCCACTTAGACATTGGCCTTGGGAGGCCTATGACATCACCATTGTGACCCTAGACGTCATCCATCGCTAGGATTTGCATTATGGAGGTAGTTGCGTGTTAATTGGCATGTGTGGAATCATCCAGGGGCTTGGAAAGCCTAATGTTTTGTAGAAGAGGCCCAACGTTTTCACCCAAGAGGCTCAATGTCACCCTATAAGGGCATGACGTCACCTCTTAAGAATATTTTAGGGTTTAATTATTCTAATTTGTGTAAAAATTGATTTTTTCATGTAATTTGGCCATATCAGCCTTTTCATGACCTAATTGTAATTAAAGGTCATTGATATTGTATAAATAAGAGCTAAACTCTCATTTTTATTCATAATTCACTCATCACACTAGTGGTTCTCTGAAATTCGACCCTCTTTAAGGGTTATTGGCTGAAATCTAGCGGTGCACACTTCTTGGAGGAGGCATTTCTTGGTGTATTTTGGAAAAATTTCAAATGGAGGATCTTCGATTAGGGTTTATGCTTGATTATTCTTGGTGAAGTAAGTGGAAAATACACATTTCTTTATTGTGAATGAATGCTTATGGTTAATTTACTTGTTTCATGTCTAAGATTATGAAATTGCTTTCTTGAAACCCTAGAAGAAAGACATATATTACTATATTTTTCTCTATAGTCTTCCACTTGCTAAAATTTCTTGAAAGGCACCTATCTAGAAGTATATACTAGAGACCTACCATTGGATTACTCTAGTAACCATACTTCCTTGCCCATTTCATATGTTATTACAATTTTTTCAATGAAAGGGAAATCGCTAGGGCCTAACTTTTGTTACTTTCTAGCAATTATCTCCAGTAGTCGGATTTTTTAGGACTTGGGATACCAACACCTTTCTCATCCTCTCCACCCATTTGACATAAAATTATCATTTCTATTTTTCCTCTAAGAGTTGTTTCTTCCATTATTGACTCCACTACCCTAGAAAGGCACTAGACTACCATTTACAATTGTTGATTGATCAAACAATTTTCAGAAATTCTTCTCTTGAACACCTACTAACTTATATTAACCTTAGATTAGCCTAAATCGTTAACCTACTTGTCTTTGTTGCAAAATATTGCTACAACCATCTAACAATAACAAATTAACCCTAATGGTGACGCATCATGCTAGCTAGATGATGCTAAAACTATGTGTGACTATTTATTATCAAATTGACTAGATAAAGCTATCATTATAAGTCTTTATTCAAGCATTTTAGAGCATAAATATTGTGGTTGTTACAAATTTCTTATTTATTTTATAAAAAGTTACACTTCTGTAAATTTTATATCAGCTAGTAGATTTCTTGAAAGTTCATTGTCTTATGAAGCACTAACATCATTTTGGTACTTGGAAAGTGCCCCTTTTTGCCTTGCTTTCTTGTTCTGGGTAGGTACACAATATTATTTATTTGCTTCATCTATATAATACATAAAGAACCCTTTGATTTGAGTGATCTCTGAGAGGGGGGAGAATTTCCTTGTGTTATTTTCCTTAGCCTTCTCAAACCCTAGGTCACTGGGGGCGTCTCCCCTGGGTATGTCTTGACATACTCCTAAATAGAAATGGATCTCCTATTAAGGTGACAGTGATAGGTTTTTCCCAGTTACGCCAATTCTATACCCACTTTCCTTGGGATTTTGTGCAAGTACAAATTGTGCGATAACATTTTGGATCCATTGTCGAGGAACATTGAGTCAATATTCCTCAATGAATCTTTTTCGGTAATCCTTTATCCAAAGCCTTTTTTTCATAGAGCTTACTTGAAAACTCCATTGAGGGTGATTGCCTCTTCCTTTTGATAATTCTTAAGAGGATATCTGGCGAATCTAATTACCTTTTCTAAGGTGCCACCTTACTCTCAATTTTGTGATATTTCCAAGTCATGGGATCATGGCACCCTGGGAAAAAATGTATCTGACTATTGATTTCAAAAGTTTTCAAGGATACCTGCATTAATTTGATTCAAAATGGTTGAACAACTCTCCAATATTTGGAGCCCTCCCAATTACTCACATTGTATAATTATTGAAGTATATAAGTGAGATAGAATTGGGAGGGGAGGATGTTCTGGTAAAATTATTCATGCTTTCTTTGTGATATTTTTTGCAAGATTGGTTTAAGAGTTGTTGTGAAGATATGGGTATATCATATTTAATATACCTCATCAATAGGTTTATAGAGTCTGTCAAACCACAATGCCATACATATGAAGATTCCCTTCAAAATCTCACAGTATCCCTAGAGGACGAAGGATTCACCATTGAGATTGTGAAATATGTCATGGATGTGTACCATACTCAATACCAAGAACCCTCTGATATAGAAAGAGATATTTACGAAGAAAATTGTCAATCCCTTGAATAGAAACAAATTTTTTCTCATGATTTGATAGAATGTAGTAAATATTTAAATAAAGAGTGAATTATGGGGATGAGGCACTAGTATCCGCTCCTCCATTTGATGAAGCTCTCCAAGATCCTATTTCTACTACATAAGATGAAGAGAATGAGGTGAGTTATTTTCCTTCCTAGTTTTTGGATGACACTTTGTTCTATGATTTAGAAGGTGAATAAGTAAAGGAACCCTTGGAAGAGATATATTCTTCATTTTCTAATGATGAAGAGATGAGTCTTAGGGATGATGTAATGGACCCTCTTCCATTTGATGAAATAATCCAAGCCATTGATGCTCCTGCACAACAAGAAGTGAACACGATGAGTTGTTTCCATTTCCAATATTTTGATGATGCTTTATTTTATGATTTAGAAAGTGAAGAAGTACCCAAGGAACCCTTAGATGCATTAAATCCTTCATGTTATGATAAAGGTAATGACATGGTTGATAATATTGACGAGTTCATACATGTTGAAAGACGTAAGTGGAATGTGATTCATTCTAATGAGGATCTTATTTGTGATATGGACGAATATATTCAAATGTTTCCTTTACAACTATCATATGAGGTTACTAATGATTTTGTCATTTGGAAACAAGGAAATGATATAGTTACAAACGTCTCCAAGGGTGACCTAGTTCTATTTTCTCCTGATGATTTTTGGTCATACCTTGAATATTTTGATGAGTATTCATTTGAGCACTTGGATTTATTCTATGAAGAATATTATCAACCACCATTGTGCTCAAATCTTGATAGAGGCGAGGACATTTATTTCCCAAAGCATGGTACTTGTGACAAGGTTCTCCACCCCCTTCAATTATTTTACCTCGCTATGTCACTAAGGGTGTAGTTGGGAAACATGTCCCTTGTATTGCATTTTCTCCAAGGAAAAGCATACATTTATAATTAAAGGGTACGTTGAATACCTTAAGAATAAGTTTATTATCTCTATATTTCAACCTTCCCTTAAGAAATTGTCAATCACCCTCTATGTTCCTACTAGTCCCTCCTGAGACCTTAGGATGTGAAGACGTCCAAGGTAGCCAACCTTCAAACTTTTTGGGTCAATTTTTTGAGCCTTTTATTTTTCACAATCCCTATTAGATATGGATTGAGCATTCCTAAAAGTGTGACTTGGAAAAATTTTGTCCCTCCCACCCTCCTCCATGAGATAGAATTTACGATTTTTGATGATGTGATACATGTTCTAACTCATGTTATTTTTGTGCTTAACTTATCATTGTTTTGGTTCATGATGAAGCACAAAAGCAAGTATTATGAGAATTTTCTAGGATGGTTTCACTAGTTATTTGAATACACCTAGCATTCAACCAACAGGTAAGTAGAGGTAGGTAGGAATTTGTATCCATTGTATATACCATCTATATATCATGCTAGTATAGTTTCATTTTCACATTGTATTTTTCTATTATGTATATATGCATGCTTATATTTATTCCATTGTATAATATATGAGCGAGGGGTGATATCACCACCCTAAATATTAATAATTCATTTTGTTGACATATAGCAAATACAGGTCATGCCATAGATGTTGAGGTTCTCATGGCTCTAAAGGGAGCATATGTCCCCAAGTTGGATCCAGATGTTATCCCCTATCCTAGGGATAACTAAGGAGATTATGTCTTGAGGCCCACAGGTCCTAGACATGGAGTACCAAGGGCTAAACGATTTGAGATTGGCCCTGGAGGGCCCATATTTTCTTTAGTGCATCATATCTATCAGCGACAACAACATCCATCCCACCAGCCTGGTCCTGAAGTAGTAGCATGTCTTTCTCCATGAGGTAATGAGTCTGGGTAGCATGGTTTGTGTCACTCTGATTTTCGAATCATTTGAATATGTTTCACTGAGCGTTCCTTTATTTCATAACGTTTTCTTGGAAATTATTCTCTTTAACTTGTTCATACCTAGGGGGGTGACATAATGCCCTAGTAAGTTGGTTCCCTTTAGGATGAGTTGGCACTAGGTGTGTCTATGAAAGGTCATCATCCATTCCTTCCATACTTACCATTTTTCATCATTATCCCTCTCATCTTCCCCTACCTTGGTTCAAGCATTGGATTTTCTGCACTAGGAAGGGTTGTACCTTTCCTTGTGGGAAGAAGGGGATAAAGGCCTAGAGGGTAAAATTAGCTGACAAGAGTTAAAATCCAAAATAAAACCTTTGATATGATTTGCCTAGGGATTCCAGAAAAAGAAATAAAGGGATTCTCAATAAGAAAAGGGGACCTGTAAGATAAAATAAAATTCAAGGTCTAGTTGGTGGATGGGAGATCTCATCATGAGACAACCTATTAGGTCCATGAGAATGTAATGATATGACACTACCATCTATTTGGTCACCAAAATAGGGTAGTGGATCTTGGTGGCATAGCCAAGAGAAAGGGGGTCTCATCACGAGCCAACCTTCTCATTTCTGTGAAGTTCTTGTGGGTAACGTTGTCACCTCTAGTCACCACGCCAGGATGGTCTTCCCCAAAAATTTCCTTGAAATAAAAATCAATAGGACTAAGAATAAAAGGAATTGAATGGGATAGGAAACAATGACATCCATGATAAGGTGCATCTCTCCCTCTACAAAGGCACCCATGGGTAAGACCTACATTTCCCTGTTATCATTGCACCCTCTGCCCAAACACTTTCCCTACACCATTTCACACACTCACATGACCTAGACTGGCTCTCACCTGGGAAACACACCAAAAATGAGGAGGATTAGCTTAATAGAACATCATGAGACCCTCTCCAAACCTGACTTGTTAAATTTCATAACATCTTTGAGCATTTGTCTAGGTAAAGGGGGGTTTGATGCACATGTTTGGGTAATTTGATTATTGGATGTGATTGACATTGCTATGATCCCTATGACTTATTATCCCATGGAGAGTGTACTTGTTGTTTTTGCAGGACCATGCCCGATGGATAGGTACATATGGGGAGATGATTAGCTCATACCTCCATGGGGCTGAACTCCCATAGATGGATGTTTTGAGGGGTGGAGAGATGTCAGAGACTTGCACAAGGGAAAAGGAAGGATGTTTAATTGAAAAAACTTTGTCAAAACTAGACCCAGGGGGGTATTGATCTTCCACTTAGAAGTTGGCCTTGGGAGCCCATGACATCACCATTGTGACCCTAAACGTCACCCATCGTTAGGATTGGCATTATGGAGGCAGTTGTGTGCTAATTGGCACATGTGGCATCATCCAGAGGCTTGAAAATCCTAAAATTTTGTAGACAAGGCCAAACATTTCACCTAAAAGGATCAATGTCACCCTAGAAGAGCATGACGTCACCTCTTAAGATGATTTTAGGGTTTAATTATTTTAATTTGTGTAAAAACTGGATTTTTCATGTAATTTGGCCATGTCAGGATTTTCATGACCTAATTGTAATTAAAGGTCATTGATATTGTATAAATAAGAGATAAAATTATCATTTGTATTCATCATTCACTCATCACACAAGTGGTGCTATGAAATTCGACCCTCTTTAAGGGTTATTGGCTAAAATTTAGTGGTGCCCACTTCTTGGAGGAGGAATTTCTTGGTGTATTTTGGAAAATTTTCATGTGGAGGATATTCAACTAGGGTTTAGGCTTGATTATTCTTGGTGAAGTAAGTGGAAAATAACACTTATTTATTGTGAATTAAATATTATGGTTAATTTACTTCTTTCATTTCTAAGATTATGAAATCGATTTCTTGAAGCCCTAGGAGAAAGACATATGTTACTATCTTTGTCTCTATAGTCTTCAGCTTGCTAAAATTTCTTGAAATGCACCCATCTAGAAGTAGATATTAGAGATCTACCATTTTAGAACTCTAGTAACCCTACTTCCTTTCCCATTGCATATGCTATTACAATTTTTCCAAGGAAAAGAGAAATTGCTAGGGCCTAAATTTTGTTACTTTCTTGCAATTATCTCGAGTAGTTGGAATTTTTCTTGGGATACCAACAAATTTCTCATCCTTTCCATCCCCTTTTACATAAAATTATTATTTCTAATTTTCCTCCAAGATTTGTTTCTACCATTATTGACTCCATTACCCTAGAAAGGCACTAGACTACCATTTACAATTGTTGATTGATCAAACAACTGTCAGAACTTCTTTTCTTGGACACCTACTAACTTCTATTAACCTTAGATTAGCCTAAATTATTAACGTACTTGTTGTTGTTGAAAAATATTGCTACAACCATCTAACAACAAAAAATTAACGCTAATGGTGACACATTATTTTAGCTAGATGTTGCTAAAACTGCTTGTGACTATTTAATATCAAATTTCCTAGTTAAAGATATCATTCAAGCATTTATTCAAGCATTTTAGAGAATAAATCTCGTGGTTGTTACAAATTTCTTATTGTTGTTATAAATTGTTACACTGGTACAAATTTCATATCAACTAGTACATTTCTTGAAAGTTCATTGTATTATGAAGCACTAACATCATTTTGGTACTTGGAAAGTGCCCATTTTTTCCTTGTTGTCTTGTTCTGGGAAGGTACACAATATTATTTATTTTCTTTATCTCTATAAGACATAAATAACCCTTTGATTTCAGTGATCTGTGAGAGGGGGGAGGATTTCCTTTTTTTATTTTCCTTAGCCTTCTCAAACCCCCAAGTCATTGGGGGAGTCTCCCATGGGGTAGTCATTACATACTCCTAAATAGAAAGGCATCTCCTATTAAGGTGACAGTGATAGGTTATTCCTAGTTACGCTAATTATGTACCCACTTTCCTTGGGATTTTGGGCAAGTAAAAATTGTGCGACAACAGGTCTCATTTAATAATATAGTGGACCTATTCCACATTACATTGAATGATCTCCACTAATAATACATAATCACATTCCCATTGTTTACCTCCCCAGGTACCCCATATTACCTCCTTAGGTATACTACATATTTTCATTATTTTCTATGTCTTCTTCAAGATCCTTCTAAACCTTTCTTCCCATTTCTTTTGTGCTTTCCTAATCCCCCCCACCGAATTGTGTGCCTCCTCATTATTATCATTCCCCATGATCATGATAGGATCGAAGAGTTGGTTCGATGTCCTCAACTAGAGACATAGGAAACGAGTGTAGTTTTTCGAGGGCCCAGGATCATGACTCTCATGTTAGTCCAACTCTAGCTAAAGATCGATAGGATTTGAACAAGACTCTGGAGGAGCAGATGGTCTAGGAACGTATGGTAGAATTGTTTGAAATCAAGGATGTGCCAATCTTGGAAGCTAATAAGCCATAGGGGCCTTTGATGTATAATGAGCACTTAGTAAAGGAATACAATAAAGTTCTTATCACCCTAGGAAATCCCCTCTCCCACGACCCTTCTTCGCATCCTCAACATGGTGTGAAGTACAAAATTTTTGAGGTGGAGCCACAGACTGCCTAGTTGATAGAGGACCACCTATGACTAATATTTGATATCCTCAATGAACATCAGGACCAAGGTACAAGCCGAAAACGCTAGAACAAAAGGTAAACTTGTTGATTGATGGCTGCTCCAACCCTCAGTAGTGTCAACGTGCCCAGGAGGAACCAGGTCGCTTTGTCCTAATCCCTGAATAATGTCTCATTCCTCTTTAGCGCCACAGGACCAATTAGAAAAACAATTCAGACTCTAGTTCAGCTATGTGAACCAATGCTAATTCACCTTCTTAGTAAGAGGTTCCATTTTTATTTTCAAGTTAATGTTTTTCCTTTTGTCTTGATAAATAATAGAGCTTTCCCAGCTTTTGTCTTCTGGCCGAAAAACATTTCCTTTGAATGATTATGGGCTTGGGATGGTTTTCTTTGTTGAAAACCCAAAAACACATACAATGTGACTATATTACTGTAATGTATGGTTTTATTAGAAGGTAATATGAAATTCTAACTCAAAAAAAAAATATTTTCTTAAAATATAATTGTTTTTTTCTCAAATTTAAAAAATAATGAAGGATTTATTTCCAATTTAATTCATCAATTATATATATATATGAATAAAAAAATAACAATTTCTTGTTTTAATCACTCGAACTAAATCCACAACAATTTCTCTTTTGATTAATACTTTTAGCTTATAAAAAATATTAACAATTAAAGTAACATATTGAATGGAGCCAATCTCTTTACATTTCTTAAAGTTAAATTCTATAACTTTGAACTCAGCCAAAGATGTAACGTCCCCGACCATCAACCCCACTATTGGGCAACACTAATATGAGGAAATTATACACATATATTTATAAATAATATGCATTAAATCAAATTAACATATTTAACATGGATTCACTGCTGTCATACAGACTTAAACATAATTAAAAACAATTCAAACTTGAAACAGAATACATGATAACATTTCAAGACACATACATGCATCACATATTAATTAAGTAAAAAATTAATACTTATATTTTAAACTGGTGTAACACCACCAACTGTGTGCAGACCTTCCACAAACCTCCCAGCCTTAGACCACACTGTTCATCACTCTCAATAGTAGGTCACCCCCTAGCCAGGACTAAGCTCCATCGGGCAAGGGAATCCTAGGCTAGGCAAGGTCAACATGAAGACACACAGCTTATGAGGAAGGATTCTCTCCCAGGAGCCACTTATGCCCAATGCTCATAGGCTCTCATTCCCCACATGCCTGTCCCACCCCAAGAGTATACACGTTCACTGTCACCAAGACAATCCTTCAGCTGCTAAACCTCCCTTTCCTTGGGCTTCAACAACAGACTAGACCAGAATTCTTCGACCTCCGTGGAAGATACAAGACCCCTTCCAAGAGTTCTCACTTCCTCCACGCACTCTCTCACTTGTAGAGAGTCTCTCACAGGCTTGACAACCTGCCTCTTCAACCACAACCACCTCCCTCACCTGGAGAGAGTGTTGCACACAGGTTTGACAACCTGCTTCTTCAACTCCATTCCAGCACATGGAGGACCACAATATGGCTCAGCAAGGAATGAATGATGATAACCAATAAGACTCATCCAGGGGACTGCAGGGCCACAACATCCCACAGTTAAAACACACACGACATAGACAATTGCGGTATACTCAGGTTTCATAGAAGACAGTGACCCAAAAATTTAAGCACGAACTCAGATTTACAGAATGAATACACCGGGTTCACAGGACACACAGGAGACACGGCTCCATCCATGGGTTTGCCACTATTTTTCAGATGCGTGACAAGGAAATTATGCACAGGCCGATGATGGAGGCCAAATGCAGAGACCAGACGATATTCACAAGAATACACTAGTCGATCACAGAGGTCTCATAGTTTTGAGTTTCAGAGCTGTGTGAGGTATGCAGCGATCAACCGCAGAGGTAACACGGTTCAAACCCCAGATGGAAGAATGGAGGACAAACCCAACAACACTGGATTTTCTAGCTATAATGGCATGTGCCTAGGTTGACACTTTTCTTCCTGGAGCTGCATGAGTTCCACTTATCACATGTTCCCTTTACAAGAACTTAGGACAACACTCAACATGTCCACCTTAGCCTTCAAGAAATAATAATAAATTATTATCCCCTTTAGAGGTAAGCCCCTTAGCTTATCCCCTAGGCCCACACACTTAGCCTCCTCCCTTACCTAACCTTGTGGAAGCTTATTCCCCCATCACTCTTTCTTTGTGGTTGGTTGACACGCAGTGATGTTTATATATTATATTGATGATCTGCATAATTACATATACAAAAATCAAGCTCCTGGCCTTAACACTTAGGCTCTCCAGCCTAATAAACACATAAGCCCACCATCTTATCAATAATCAACTCACGAGCCTACAAAATATGATTAAAACTCATAATATCACTGGGGCACTACCGAGGGATATTACAAAACATGTTGACAATTAGAGTAAATTGTTTACAAACAAAGACCTACTTCCATTCTTCTCTAGTTGTTTTAAGTAGGGAGAAGTTGATTAATCACAGAGATCATGATGTTTCCACCACTGTTAGCATGAGGATTAAATTGGCCACAAAATATGCCCATAATACTTAAGAGTATATGAAAAATTTGACTACAAGAGCACAATATGTTGATGGATCTATAATGTGTATGCAATAAAACAGTGCTATGGAGTCCAATATCTTTTCATTTCTGAATCACAACATTCATTATATTATTTGTCACTATATGTATTTGGTTTGAACAAGGGGCGATGTATTTATTTTCCAGGTAATGTTAAATGACATCTAATAGATAATTATGAAATCTAACAATAAATATAAACAAGTACAACCATAGTGGATAGGTAGTACACTAGTTTGTATTGTAAGTTGTGATGGAATTGAAGGCAAACTAATAGCCACAAGGTTGATAAATATGATAATCATAAAGATGAATGATTTAACCAAAAGTTTTGTTGGAGAATAATGGTTGTTACGCCTCTTTTGTCACCTAAATGAGCAAAATAGAGGTGCTTACAAGCTTAGTTGAGTTAGCTAAGCAAGACAACAGTAAAGGAAAGGGTTAGAAAAATAAACATAAACGACTAAGCTAAGAATTAAACTAGGAAAGGAAAGAACAACTAAACTATTGAGCATAAGGACATAAGAACAAGAAAAAAACAAGACTCATGTCACCAATGGAAAGGATTATATTAGTGAAAAGAAAACACCAAGAAGAAAGGGGACTTTAGGTCCCTTCTTCCTCTAAGGGAGGGCTCTTGGATCCCCAAGATTAAGCTCTTCTTACAACTTGAAAACTTGAAAGAAATAGTGAAAGAATCCCAAGCTAACCCACTCAAAAGGTGATGTGGATTGTCCAAATGGAATGGTGCTAGTATGATCTTGATGAGGAAAGAGGATTCCCCAAGAGAATAGTAACAGCATAACCTTGCAAATGAATTCCTTGAAAATGTAGTGCACCCATGGCCTTGTTTGTAGCACCAATTTGAGGTATTGTGCAGCCAGCTTTTAGTGTGAAAATGGGTTGTTTAGGGCACCTTGAGGTCTTTAACCAACCACCCAGCCAGATCCAACTGAGATTTGGATGTCAAATTGACTTGGAAGTTGAACAAGAAGTGGGTGGGAGGCCGACCAACCTCATAAATGCACCGTTCTCAGGTGTGCGCGGCTTTTAGCATCCACAGTCACGCATCGTGCGCATGTGCGCTTTTCCTGCGTTTTTGGATGGCGCATGTGCACGTGCGCACTTTTTGTACTCATAGCACATCTTTATTTTATAACTGGTTGTATAGTTTTGGACCTTTTGGTAATTTTGGTTCATGGGTGGACTTATAGTTGTTTGAAGATGTTGGATTCCTGTAACCATTTGCGGATGAAATTTCAATGATAATAGATGCCCCCTGATGGATGAGGTTAGGAGCATATAGATAGCCGAAATTCATCAATGTTTCTTCTACTGAGAGTACCATTGTAAGAAAGAGCGATAGTGAGAGCATCAAGAGTGATCCATTGGAAGGAGAAAGGAACCTGTAGGACCCAACCTTTTGCAAGGTGTGTAAAATAAATTGTGTACAAATGAGGCAGGCATGCCCCATGCTCGTGTCATGTAACTCAAAAAAGGGTGTTGTACAGTAACTAAAACTATGTGTTGATGTAGACAACTACAGATCCCTCAGGGGTGGTTTTGATAAAGGTAGAGGAAAATTTTGATGAGGAACATACTCTGAACAGTAGGCAATGACACCTGTAAGAAGTATCACAGATTCTGTAGGTGTTGATAGCCCAACAAAGTTTAGAGGTCTTCGTAAAACATAAGAAACAACTGCAATAGTCATAAAGTAAGACCCACCGTAACATGAGAAAGTGTTGAAGTCGAATGTTATGGGGGTCAATGATAGCAGGGAGCACTTATGGGTCTCCTTGTCTCATTCAAGACTTCTCATTGTAAAAGTAATGAGAGTCAAGATACTGTCGCCCTTCTGAAAACTGTGTTGATGTCGACAAAAAGGGAGCTCCCAGAATGGGGTCTGGAAGTTTGGAAAAAAGGACTATATATAGTTGTAGGGCCCACATTGCCACCTCATTTGTACCTGCTGTCAGAGTGATTGGACAAGACATATTCAGAGAAGATTTGGAGATTTCGGGAGAACGAGGCAGCCGATTCAGGACCAACAAGCTTCAGGTTAGTTGTCTTATCGTCCTGCATAGAATTAGGGTTTCTATTTTTTGGGCAGGGCCTATACGGAGGGCCATACAGGAGGTTTTGTGGGTGTGGGCCCCCTGGTGCACAGGCGATTGGGAAATATATGCACATGGGTGTGCACCCATTTTGTGGATATCCGCATGTGGGGGCACCCTAATGGGGGAAACAAGCGTGCATGGTGTATGTGCCTGTAAGCTAAACAGTTGCGCATGAATGCGCATCTGTGTAGTGAACAAGCGCGCTATGATGCGCGCCTATATATGTGATAGGGGTGCATGAAGGCACCTATGTAGGGCTGACAAGCATGCATGTGTGCGTGCTTGTGGGATGAATAGGTGCACACGTGTGCGCACCTATGGGATGAATAGGCGTGCATGTGTGCAGGCCTGTGGGTTTAAACAGCCGCGCCTTGGAGGCAAAGATGACAGGTGAAAAACTTATCTTTTTTGGAGATGATAATGTGTTTATTTTTGAGATGGTTAATCGAGAACTAGATTATGTGGTTGCAGGTGATCATTTGGATGATGTCGGTTCAATGGAGAGAGAGGGATTGGTCACAGCTCAGGGAGGTTGTGGCCATTGAGGAGTCGGCGGTTCGTGACACTTTGGCAGCTTGTGGGCTGCTGAAGTTCTTTGAGTGCCCCTTGATATGGGCCCAGGAGTACCTCCTGCATTTCTGGATCTGCATTGTTTTATGGTGTGGGGTGAGCAACTGGCCTTCACTGCGATGGAGGATGTATATTTTTTGACTGGGCTCCCTTTTCGGGGAACGCCCTTACCGGTGGAACCCGTATTACCTAGGGATGGGCAGTTGGCTACCTTAGGCTGGAGGTACTATACGAGGGATGATTTTATGTTGGGCTCCATGGTGAGTATCTGGGCTATGGATGCCCTAGTTCATCATTGTGTAGCAGTGATGGTTGTGAGGGTATATGGGTCCCTCACGACTCAGCAAATTAGTGGTGGTTAGCTGAGGATTATGGGGAGGGCACTGGCAGGAGAGAATTTTTCTTGGGGCTTGATCCTGCATACCAAGATGGTAGGGAAGCTTGAAAGGTGTCGGGTTGTGGACTCAGGGGAGTTCTCTTTTGGGTCCATCTTGGTTGCATGGTTTTTGGAGAGGGTGCCGATGTTGTGCCCTAGAGTGTTATTGGGCACACCTAGTGCACGAGAGCCACGACTGATGTAGTGGTTTAGGATTTTGATTCGTCACGGTGGTGGGGAGGGTGGCCATTATTTCACAACCGAGGCTGCACAGGTGTGGCAACAGATGCCGCAGATCATACTACAGTATTCATACTGTGGGGTGGACTTCTGGGGTGATCTGGATATGGTGTTACCTAGAGGAGAGGTGTTCAACTACCAAGGTATGATGTGATTTTTGATATTTTGATATTTAGATAGTATAGCATGTGTATTATGTATAGATGGATGCTGATGCTATCCTTTGTTTGTTTGTATGTGCAGATGTGGGACCTCGTGAGTGTGAGGTTGAGTTGGTTAGAGCGTCAGCTCATTAGGGGCTGGTGAGGCCTTCGCAGGGAGAGCCGCGGGTAGGATAGAGATGATGATGATGCGAGGATGTTGAGGCAAGACCTGCTGGTGATGAGAGAGCGGCTAGGAGACACCGTTTCGACTACCCTGGTGAAGAGCCATCACATGCTCCTTTGACCGAGGCCGGGGGAGATTTTGAGGATATTCATTATCGCTTGGAGGCGGTGCTATAGGGAGTGCCTGAGGTCATGTGGTCGCATATCCAGGATGAGGGAATCCTAGAGCAGTGTGTGGGGGTTCCATTGATGTGGCGAACCGTGGTTCAGAGAGCAACAGTAGTAGGTTTTGTGATGACTGGGCGGTTACCTCCAGGTTCGGAGGGACTGATAGTGGGTGGGGCACCACCTCCTGAGGGACGACTAGGTGGTGGTTCGCTAGAGGCACCATGAGTGTCATTTTGTGTATTTTTGTATATTATATAGGCTGGTGAGCCCATTTGGTGTGGTGACACCAGTTTTGTACCAAGGTGGTTCACTGACCTATCGATTTTGTACAGGATGTACTCTATTTTTGTGTAAACATTTTGATGGCACTGTTGACCGATATATATATATATATATATATATATATATATATATATGGATATACATTTTGGGGTCTTTGTGATGTTCATATGTGTGTGAATATTTTTTAATGTTGTTTATGATGTCTAATCTATATGCTGTGACAGTATTCTGATGGTTTAATGTGTGTGTAAAGGTGTCTTGATGTGATATATGGCAATATAGTACAATGTTAGCCAGGTTATCTGTGATTTGATTAAATTGTCTTGGAATATGTGTAAATGTAATGAACTCAAAATGTCGAGATAAAAGTCTAACTTGCAGGTATTTGCGAAAGAGGCAAGGATTGCGGACAAGGCACACATTGTTGAGCTGGAGGACGACCAGTTGGGAGTCAAGTAAGATGCTAAGGTGATGAATACGATGATGGATGGCATCGGCGAGGAGACCAATGACGACAATGTACTCGACTTGGTTGTTGGTTGCGGATCCCAAACATATGTCGTTGGAGTGGATCAGTTTATGTGAGGGGGAATAGAGGGCCCAAGCAGCTGAAGTGAGATTCTGTGTCCAATGGTTGGCACCGTCAGTGTAGCCGATGTGGTAAGATGATGGAGGAGGCATCTGTCAATAACAAAAATGATAATTTAGACATGAGGTGTTGAAAAAAGATTAAAAACACTACAAAATAAAATAACCTGGTGTATAATGGCTATGCTCAGGCATAAAATTTCTTTAAGTACAACCTGTTGATAGGTTCTTTGAAAGAGAGGCCCTCGGGGGAAGCCAAGATGTATTCGCCTTTAGTGAGGAAATCTTGGATAATGTAAGGGCCATGCCACAGTGACTCAAATTTTCCATGACAAAGGGTATCGTGAGCGATATCATAAGTAAGGACGAGGTCACCTTCATGAAATGAGTGAAGGTTAACATGGTGATCAAATGTGGCTTTTGACCATTTTTTGGCTGCCTCATTGTTCTGTGATGAATATCGACAATCTTCATCCAGGGACTCTAAGTTCAGCAAACGCTTCTCCATTGGAGCAGTGTCGGGTAATAGCGCAATTGCGGTGTGTAAGGTGGGAATTTCACACTCGATAGGAAGAGTGGCCTCAACCCCGTGGACTAGATGAAATGGTGTAAAACCAATGGCTGTTTTTATGGCCATACAGTAAGCCCATAGCGCGAAAAATAACATATGATGCCAATTGGTCTTATGTTTGTTAACTGTGCACTGTAACATAGTCTTGAGGACCTTGTTAACTACTTCGACCTATCTGTTGGACTGAGGGTAATATGGTGAGGCGAGCTCGTGGGAGAATCCTAACCGGGATGAGATTTCAACAAAAATATCATTCTCAAAATGTTTCCCATGATCAGAGACTAGTTGGAGTGGTACTCCAAAGCGGGATATGACGTGATTAAAGGAAAAACACAGTGCGGTGTCAGTAGTGTTGTTGAAGGTAGGCATGGCTTCAACCCACTTTGTGAAGTAATCGACTGTGACAATGATGTATTTGTGTCCATTGCTGGATGGAGGCTTGCAATTAATGAAGTCGATGCCCCATATACAAAAGGGGCTTGCAGTAATGACTAGGTGTAGAAGAGTAGGTGGTGCTCATGCTTTGTTGGCATAAAGCCGACATTTATCGCATCGCTTCACGGCATGAATGCAATCATGAAATAATGTAGGTAAAAAGTAACCTGCGCGGATGATTTTATGAGCGGTGGACATCCCCGAGAGATGGCCCCCGTACGTGCCACTATGGCATTTGTTCAAGACTCTATCGGCCTCATCAATAGTCAAGCATCGATGAAGTATGGTGTCGACCCCTCACTGATATAAGATATCTCCAATGAGGAGATAGCGGGGGGCTTGATGGTGGATACGGCGACGATCATCTCATGAGAGGTGGTTACCAAAATTTTGGGTTCAGAGGTAGACAAGGAGGTCGCCATACCAAGGATCATCCGAAGTGATGTAAAAGAGATGTTCATCAAGGCAGTTGGTATTGACGGGGGAAATGGTAGTATCGGAGGGGAAGGCTGTGATGAGTTTGGCGAGGACGAGAGATTTCTTGCTTTTGGGTGTTGAAAATTTGAGATCATACTCCTAAAGTATAACAATCCATCGAGAAAATTTACCATTAATTTGCCGATGACTGAGCAAGTATTGCATGGGGTTGGAATCTGCTATCACTTTGGTTGTGCGAAGCAGAATGTAATGGCATAGTTTCTAGACTGTGAGGATGACTGTCAAGGCTAGTTTCTGTTCATGATTATACTTCAAGGGCTGCTCTGAGAGGTTTTTACTAATGTAGTAAATTACATGCTCACGATCATTGTCTCCTATTTGAATGAGAACTCCTGCTACTGAGACGCCTGATGCTGATATGTAGAGGATATAGTCGTGATTATAGTCGAGTGAGCTAATTAAAGGGGTGTTGGAGAGTGCCATTTTAAGATCATCGAAAGCTTTTTGGGCATGTTCATCCCAGTGGAATGGGATGTTGTTGTGTAGTAAGCGAAGGAAATCGTGTGCTCGAGTGGCATATTCTGGGACAAATCGCTGTAAAAAGTTATCTTTTCCTTGTAGGCTCTGGAGTTGGCGTAAATTCTGGGGGGGTGGAATTTCTGTGATGGCCTAGAATTTGAGAGGATCCAGGGTAATACCGCTTTGGAAATGATGAACCCGAGGAGACGCTCGGTAGTGACACAGAACACACACTTGAGGGGGTTCAAGTGGATTTTGTACTGACGACACCTTTGAAAGATGATTCATAAATCATCAAGATGCTGAGTGCATTTTTTGGATCGAGCCGTGAGGTCATCCAAGTATGCAAGGATGATATGAGCCAGATCATGAAAAATGTATGTCATAGCCCGTTGGAAAGTTGGGCCAGCATTTTTTAGGCCAAAAGGCATGACACGATATGCAAAAGTACCCCAAGGGGTGGTAAATGCAGTCTTGTATTAATCGACTGGATGGATTTGGATTTGGTTATAACCAAAGAAACCATCCATGAAGGATAACGCCTCGTGGCCTGCGCAGTTGTCAATAATTTGATCAATGAAAGGCATTGGAAAGTTGTCTTTGGGACAGGCATGATTGAGATCGAGAAAGTCTATGCATACACAGATGGTGCCCTATTTTTTGTTAACGAGGACAGGGTTGGAGACCCATGAGGTATAAGCGATGGGGTAGATGAACCCAGTAGGGCGTAATTTGTCAATCTCGGCTTTGATGGCCACTTCTTTGGATGGGTGTAGCGGTCATTGTTTTTGGCAAACCGGTGTGATATCAGACCAGGTGTCTATACGATGTTAGACAATAGAGGGATCAAGGCTAGGAATCTTTGTGTATGACCAGACAAATATATCCCGGTATTCTTTGAAGAGGGTTTTGTAGGTGGTGATTTCTTCAAGAGTGCATGCAGCGCCAATGGTGATTTCCTCGACGACTCCATTTTTGATGGAAATATCAATTTTGATGGTAGGGGAAATGTTGGCCATATTGCCTTCCTCAAAAGAATTAGGGGCAGGGATAGGGTTGTTGAACCAGTAGATATGCCTTGATGGGATAAAATCCTTGGTTTCGACTGCGTATATGGGGCGTTGGTTAGGAGGCGTGAAGGCTTCCTATGAAAGGAAGAGCGCTTTGTGGTGTAGCTCATCCCATGGGTAGTCAGGGGTGGTTAATTCCTCGAGTATGTCCTCATCACAGTGGAATTGTCAGGAATACAAGGGATCTAAAAGAGTGATATCGGTGACTGTCACTGTGTGGTTATCTTCTGGTGGTGAAGAAGAAAGAGGGATGACGCAATGAGATTGGGATAGTTTTCTCAACATAAACCAAATATTGAGATACTGAGGGTTATAAATGGTAGTGGGGCATAAAATTTCCGTGGGGAAATGAAAGGGAGAATTGGGGGGATTTGGGAGTAAATCCTCGTATAAGTCATCCAAGAACCATGGAGGAGTGGGGAGTGTTTCTGGCTCAGGAGAAATAATATGAAGAATCTCTGGTGATGGGGTAGCGTTAGTCATCGATTCTGTAGGGGGTGTAGGAGTTTGAATTAGGTTCACTTGGCATTGCCTATATTCAATGATCATGGGACATTGATATGAGAAATGATCTAAGGATTTGCAGAGAGAGAAAGGGCACCTCATACGTTCGTTGACTGAGGTTGTGACATAATGGATGTCGGTGACAAGAGTTGGGGTGGGTGTTCGCTGAAATCTTTGGTGTACAACTATTAGTGTCTGTCAGAATTAAGGTAACGCTGGACAGTGGTGTGTGTAATGGCCATACTCTGAACAAATGGCGCATGCAAATTTGGTTCACAGTCCTTTGTTACTTGTGTTATGTGAGATAGCGGCAATACTGGAGGAAGCGATTGGCATTGGTGGTGCTCGAGGGAGTTGGATGAGATTACGTAACTCGGGGAGAGATGGGCATTTGTTGGTGGGGTGTTTGTCTTTCTCGCATAGTGCGCAAGGAGGTTGGACGCATGGGGGAAGTGGAGCTATGGGCTCCTTCTTCTTTTTCCTGCCCCCAGCTGTGGCAGGGGGGTTAGTGAGTGGGGGTGTAGGGGGTATGGTGGGAGTGAGTATGGGAATCTACATCAGGATTCCTTCTATTTTGAGGGGGAGGGATGGTTGAGGAACCATCTCTATTGGATGTAAATACCAAACTGGGATTGCCAACACCATATTAGGGAGGGTAAGCGTTGCAGCGACCTGGAAAGCCTGTACACCTGGTGGGGGGTAAAAGAAAGGGATTTGAGTAATGGCTTGGGGAACTATTTCCCAAACTGGGATATGTCCTTGGGGTGAGATGAAATTGTGAACTAGTGGAGTCAACGAGTTTGCAGGAGATTCTTGAGGGAGGACGTCAGATATGAGAGAAGCCTCACTGGGAGGAAGGGTATCCTCAATGTCAGTTACTTTGGACAAGATGACACATACCTGATTGGAAGGATGAATGAGCAGTGGTACACCATGGTAAGTTCCTAACAAGGATGGGTCTTTGAAAATTCCATGCCCCATTTTGATGAGTAGGTACGTCTCAGGATTAGTATGAACGGAAGGGAGAATGTTATCGATGTTAGTAGAAGGGTTAGGCTCATAATGTGAAACTTGATCAATGGTAATGATTTTCCCGTTATGGGGGAACATCATGGTTCGAAAGACAGAAGAGGCAACTTCCTTCATAGCGTACATGTAGCTACGACCGAACAAGATATTGTAATCGAGTGGGGAATCAACAACTTCAATGTCAATGAGAATGGTCTTGCCCCCAAGTTCTACAGGGACATTTTGGAAGAGCCCTTTGGGAGAAGATGGTCATCTGTCATAAGCTTTTAAGGTAATGGCAGATGGTATGAGTTTGGGGGAACCAAGTTTCTGCCATACAAACTTGGACATGATGCATGTAGACATACCTTCATCAATGATGCAGCGATGAACTGTAATGTTCTGAATTTTAACGAGTATTTGAAAAGTGATGAGAGCAGGCAGGCGAGGTTCTCCGCTGTCGAGATCAAATGTGATGAGTTGAGTATCCGCAGGGTCGAATACCCCCAAGGCAGAAAGTAATGACTTCCATTGAGTGGGACAAGTTTGAAGTACTTCTAAGACTGACATGGTAGCCGGGGACTATGTCAACTCATCGACCAAACTGTAATTATGATCCACCCTATCTTGTGGGTTGTGGACATTCCTGCGTAATGGGATGCGAGGGATGCGAAGAGGGGTTTTCGTGTTAGCGCGAGGGATCATCAAAGGGGTTCCCATTGGTGTTGGGATTGTTTCTGGGGGAATGGGAGGAGACTCATAGGGTGCACAGTATTGATGACTACGTGTTTGTAGAAGGACTTCTTCCTCACTAGTGAGGAGGATAGTACGATCTGCAGGATTGCTTGGATTGAGATATTGTCCCAACTATAGTGGGGTAGGATGCATGTCATGTTGGGTGTTCATCACTCCTTGGTGTGGAATGAGGTTCTGCAACACGGCTAGGGGTGGTTGTTGCACGTATTGTTGTGGGGACTGCTGAGGGGTAGGCAGTGCTAGAGGATGTGGTCCATTCACTGAGTCTTTCATCCATTTAAAATCAACAATTTGGGGACAATGATGAGTATAATGATTGAACTCACCGCAAAAGGCGCAGGGGAAGTTGGTTCGAAGGTTATTGTTATTTTTCCCTTGACGTCTGTTGTTGTTGTTCCCCTGGGGGTTCTGAGTCCCTCAGTTCTTGTTGCCCCCAGTAGGTTGGTTCTATTGGGGGTGATTTCTGCCTTGACCTGGGTTGTTATTGTTCCAAATTTTTCCTTTCATTTTGGAATTATTCGACTGATGGGTTGGATTTTCCATATTCATCTGTTCAAAATTTTGATATTGCTGAATGGGAGAGAGTTGAACAAAATTCACCCCAGCATGAGGGTGTCCTTGTGGTGAAGCCATTAGATGTGGAGGGCCAGGAAATGGAAAGTATGGGTTCTGTTGTGGTAATGATCCGTAAGGTACATAGGAAGGTGTGGCACTTTCTCTGGTACTTAGAGTATAAGCTAAGGTAGGGGGAGTACCAAAACTTGTTTAGATAGGTGGGTGTATTGTGGGTGTCGGCGGTGGCCCACTGATGGGTGGAGGAAGGGCAACATGGTATGATTGTTGATAAGGAGGTGGAGGATAATAAGGGGTTCCTCCATATGCCGACGGGTATTGAGGTGTGCCATACATTGGTGGTTTTTGGGGTTGTGGGTTGTGGTGTGTGGTGTTACCAATCAATATGTTTGTTGAGTGAGACATCCTGGGTTTATCTTGGCCAAATGGCATGGGTTTTGGGAGATCAGGAAGTACTGTGTACAAGTACCCTGATTGTGAATAGATGAGGTCATATTGTTGAGCCTTACTGATGGCTTCTTCTTCTGATTGAGGGAAGGTGGAAGCCACATCTTTACCAAGGAGAGAGACAAGTGATTTGAGAAACCAATCAAGACATTGTTGTTTGGTGGATTTTTCTTTGCACAAACTACGTTGTCGATGCCACTCGTGAATGTGATCAACGATATGTGTGGCTGAGGTTTGTTTAAAATTAGAGAGTAGTTCAAGACCATTGTTATGGCAGATTAGTAATTGGAAGAAAGTAAAAAATGCTTTGGACAAGGACTCGAAAGTTGCATGGGACCCCAATTTTTCGTCTACATACCATTTGGATGATGGGCCAATGAGTGTGCATTGAAATAATCGTATCGGGATGGAATCATCCATAATGTTGTTGGAAGAGCACCATAAGTGGAAAGTCATGACATGGTTGGCAGGGTCATCTCCTGCCTTTCCTTCAAACTTGGGGATATTTGAAGGTAGTTTGGTAGGCATTGCAGGCCATGTGGGGTCATGCAATATAGGATCGTTTGTGAGTTTTCTTAGGTCTGGTATGTTGAGAGAGGCCAAGTATGGCATCTGGAGTGGTGGTGGAGGATTAATTCCAGCCATGGTGTGAGTGTTTTGTGAACCTAATCCTTGGGGGGGACTAGGTGGGTTTGTACTTCTCCCTTGAGAGGAATTTGGCCTCCCGCTTCCATGTAAAGGAGAGCGAGTGGACAGTGGGCCTTGGTAATTGGACCCAAGTAAGGTGGAACTAAGAAAAATTGATCCTAAGACAGTGGCACTCACAGGAGTGTGAGAAGGTGAAGCCGATGAGTTGGAAAGACTAAGAACTCCCCCTAGAATAGGAGGGAGGTTTAGCAAGAATCTGGAATGACGAGGGTTCTGTGGGTCCCTTATGATGTCCGACTAGCTGAGTGGATGTGTGCGAATGGTAGTGAGAGTAATAAATAAACAAGAGCCTTTGTTGCAATTTTTTGAACTTTACATGATATATATCTAAATAAAATGTAATCAGAAGTGCATCATACATAAAGTGTTTTGATAAAGAAGCATATATGTGGATAGGTGGGTTTTGTCCATGTGGGGGATCAAAGAAAACAAATGATCGTGTCCTAAAAGACATAACGTCCTTCCTCTCAAATAGCATTGGACATTCCAATAGTACTCAACAATGGGGTTTGAAGTCACCAGAAGAGAAACTTGTGAAGGATGAAGCAATCAGTTATAATGAGGGGTAGAGGGGGCATATCCAAAAATAACTGACGATATTTCCCAATAGCCACACAAAATCTGATCAAGGTGCAATTGTAGCCCACAATTGCCACCTAGATAGATGTCCTAAAATTTGGTCACTAGGTACCTCGGTCAAAGTGCAACATTTAGATTTTCGACCTAAGAAATGGGTCACGGGTTGGATCTCGTCCAAGAGGTGGGTGCCTCAAGAGGGGACGCACAGAAAAACCGAACCTCAGCCTTTAACCCTTCACGGGTATCCCTGCCTTATGGTCTTAGGAACACTTGACTTGGAGGATTTAAAGTTGCCTATGTGACAACTTCTATTGTTTTGAAAATGTGAGAACCAAATAACAGGGAGTTATTTGGATGCCTATCCCCGAAATCCTACCTAGACTAAAAGATTTCTTTTGGCACCTCCTGTGGAAGAAAACTTAGTGAGTTTTTAGAAAAAAATTAGATGTGGTTGTTTGAGAGATTGGGGGTGTGAGCCAATCTCGTTGAAATTAAGTGGAAGTGGATAGTTTCGTCAAGAAAACGGTAGGATGTTTCAGAATCCATTTGGAGGAAAATTACTTCAACCTCCACATTTTGAGATGAAAACTGCATGAGTGAGAAGTGACTTTGTCTGTGAACAAGTGAAAGTGTGCCAATTGTTAATAATTTAGGTGTCACCTTGCTTCATGTGGACTTCTCTTGGTCCTTACAAGTGTTGATTACCTAAGTTATTATGTGTCATTGGTATAGCCTTGCGGAATTTAAAAGTCCCTAAGAAACTAGCATGTGGACATGTGGGTCCTTTACTATTCCTTTAACTCCCTAATGTGATTTAATCTAAGAAAGATTTTGAAACTATCCTAGATTGTGATCATGTGGGCATGTATGGGCCCATTACAAAACCTTTAAACTTCCCTAGTGATTTAATCTAAGAAAGTAAATTTCAACACTATCCTATCTTTGTAGCATGTGGGCATGTATGGGCCCGTTACAATCTTGAGATGTGTTTAAAAAATAAACTAAGAGGAGTCCCTAGGGGGCTATTGTCCTCTCCTAAAGGTTTAGTCTTTTTAAGGGAGATGAAATTGTCCTACAAGATTTTTTTGATTCTCAAGATCGCTTTGAAGCGCGAGAGAAGAGCATACTCAACAATTGTCATCCAATTTCTGGTCCCAATGCAAGTTTTATGTGATTACAAATGATTCCAACTTATACTCTTAGTCAAAGTAGGCCATCCATGTGGAAAAATGAAAGCAAAAGAGGAAATAGATTTTAAACTCCCTAAGTGCCTATGTGTTTTGACTAATCCCTTTATATCGAGAGGGAACTAAGTGTGGTGCAGATTACAACATGCATGGAATTATTTTTTAAGAGGGATAGGGGCCTTCCACAAATCACAAAAAGGATTACAATCTGTATTTTTTTTCATAGGTGCATGGGTCTCGGAGTAGACAGAGGCACACTGAGTGCCAATGTGTGAACTGAAAAAGACTTTTGGGTGCAGGTGCGCGGAAGGCACTGAGTAACATAGTAGTTTTTGCGCACATGTGCATGATGCGCGACTGTGGGTCAATAAACCTGTGCACAGCTGTCACACAGCCGTGAAGAAAATTTCAGATGGAATTCTCTCAAATCAGCTTTGAATTGGATGTTTTGCAGGTTAGCTTGGGCTGGTTACGGTACCTGTAGGTTAAATAAACAGAAAGAAGAGCTAGAATAACCCAAATGGGGTAGGAAATTGATACCTTTCCCCAGTGGAGTCACCAATCTGTTGCGCCTCTTTTGTCACCTGAATGAGCAAAACAAATGTTCTTACAAGATTAGTTGGGTTAGCTAAGCAAGACAGTAGTAAAGGAAAGGGTTAGAAAAATAAACATAAAAGACTAAGCTAAGAATTAAACTAGGAAAGTAAAAAACAACTAAACTATTGAGCATAAGGACATAAGAACAAGAAACAAATAAGACTCATGTCACCAATGGAAAGGATTATATTAGTGAAAATAAAACACTGAGAAGAAAGGGGACTTTGAGTCCCTTCTTCCTCCAAGGGAGGGTTCTTAGACCCCCAAGATTAAGCTCTTCTTACAACTTGAAAACTTGAAAGAAATGGTGAAAGAATCCCAAGCTAACCTACTCAAAAGGTGATGTGAATTGCACAAATGGAATGGTGCTAGTATGCTCTTGATGAGGAAAGAGGATTCCCTAAGAGAATAGCAGCAACATAACCTTGCAAATGAATTCCTTGAAAATGTAGTGCACCCATGGCCTTGTTTTATAGCACCACTTTGAGCTATTGTGAAACCAACTTTTAGTGTGAAAAGGTGTTGTTTAGGGCACCTTTAGGTCTTTGACCAGCCACCCAGCCGGATCAAACCGAGATTTGGATGTCAAATCGACTTGGAAGTTGAACCAGAAGTGGGTGGGAGGCCGACCAATCTCATAAATGAGTCGTTCTCAGGTGTGCGTGGATTTTAGCGTCCACAATTGTGCATCGTGCACATGTGCATTTTTCCTACGTTTCTGGATGGCGCGTGTGCGCGCGCGCCCTATGTAGTCATATCAAATCTTGATTTTATAACTGGTTGTATAGTTTTGGACCTTTTGGAAATGTTTTTTTGGTAATTTTGGTCAATGGGTGGACTCATAGTTGTTTGAAGATGCTGGATTCCTATAACCATTTGCAGATGAAATTTCAGTGATAATAATGGTGAAATGCCATAGTTAGGAAATTGTTAGAATGAATTACTATTGTAATCTTTGAGTGGTTTTAAGATACACACATTTAGGAGGTTGTTAAGGGTTATCCTAACCTATATATTTGTATGCAATTTATCAAATTGAATATAGAGTGTGGCCTCATTGTTATTATGTGAGATTGATCTTTGTTTTAAAATGTTAAGTTGGTATTAGAGCACAAGTACATGATAATCTGCTGTGTAAGAGTTTTTCCATACGAATTGAATCTGTCATTGTATGAATTGAGGTGAGGTCGATGTAGATCGTTGGAGAACGTTTTCCAATCATCATTCTGAGAGAAATTGAGGGCCACACTCTTGCCCAGTTTGTCGATCTTCCGTTGTATAATAGAGAATGTACAATGGGTTTGCGTTAGCAAGATCTATTGAATTTCACTTTGATTGAGAGTGCTATTGGGAGACAAGGAACGTAGAAATAAAATCGATGAAGAGGTGTTGTCCAGAGAAGACGTGAGGACGTGGAGTGTTTTTCTATCTATTTTTTGGCACTGAGGTAAGGCGCGACCAACATTTGGCATGTGAATAGAGGGAAGTTGTCAAATTGGCTATAACGACAGGGGCATTTCCTTTTGAGAGGGAGAATGGTGCAAAGATATAGATGAAAATTTGTGTTTTACTTGGGAAAACTTCATAAACCCTAGACTAAAACATAGGTATATATTAAGTTTAATCCATACCAAGCAAATAATTCATGAGAAACTGATCTGTTTGAGGATAAACCGATCCAATCTGTTTAATGGTACCACGTTGTGTTGCTAGCGAGTAGATAATAGAACCTTCCTAAAATTTAGATAGAGACTGAAGAGCTAGTATAGATCAATGGAAAGGAAAGAATCTACGTGAAGGCAACCCGTGCATTGGCGTAAGAGTTTATTCCATAGTTTATTGTTGTTTGGAGTCTCAACCAAACAAAAGGAAAGTAGATGGAAATAAATGGTGTTGTCTATGATTGAAAGTAGATCGATTACGACTTGTAATGCCAGAGGTACGGATCTGTAGTGGTTACCAGGAGTAAAAGAATTTGCTACGATTTTTTACCTTGTCTTGTGAATTGAACATGATAAACACTTCAACCTGCTATTTAAATGAAATTTGAAATCTCCTTGATCTCTACCAGTGATAGGACACGATTTTGATGCTGGAACTTGTAAGTGTTTTTTTTTTATCAATCTTGAGGGTGTTCCGGATAGAATATAAGTTCAAAACCTTGTGATCATGGGAATCCAAGGAAGAGTCATATTCTCTTCCACAGAGATTTTCCAGATAGATGAGATCATGGTTATAAGTGAAATCTTGGGCCTGTTATGGATTCACTTTATTGCAATTGAAATTGTGGTGTGAGAGAAAAATCATTGCAAATTGAATTGATGCTCATCTCAGAATCGATGAGGTAGAGGTGTGAGAAACATATTTGATGGAGGCAGAGCCATGATTGAATCTAGTAGAAAGTGAAGCTGTCATGGGTCAGCAAAGGAAAATTAAATAGCTCCAGAGAGAGATGAAACACATGAGAAGAAATAATCAATAGTACAAATCATTATATTTTTCAAATAAGTATGATGTGATTTCAGTTGAAGAAAATGTTATCACATGAAATTGTCAAGGGTCACAGGTGATAGCCATGAGCACAGGAAAATAGGCGGGTGTAGTTTTCAAGAGTAGAGATCCCTTGTAAAGTTCAATTTAGTGCCATCTCTAAGCGTGGTTTGAAGGATGTTATAGTTGTGTTGACGAGCGTTTATGACACCCCATCAACGAGAAGGGAAGATCCGGTCCGGGGTTGTCTATTTAACCCAAGCCGTTTGATATAATCTACCCTGACGAGTTTTATGGCTCCGTTATCCAACTAAGATCCTAAAACAAATAAAAGATGTGGACTAACTAAAGATACAACTCTAACAATTAACACTTTTATTACAAATTCTTAACTAACAATGTTTATGTACAACAATTATATACAACTTACAAGGTTTAAGTAAATCTTTGTAAAAATAATTGTTTTAAGATAATGGATCTAAACAAGATTAAAGATAAAAAAAATTATTCTATTAATCTAAATACCAAACTAATAAAGAATGAATGAATAAGATTGTAAATGATACTATGAAAATAGACAAAGCAAATTAACATTTAAATGATGCAATCATTATTCTTTCACAAATCAACAATTTAAATAAATAATAAGCTAACTAATATCTCACTCATCAACAATACTAAGCTAAATTCATCTCTCTATATTTGTATGAGCTCCTCTTAACCTGTGTCAAGTGTAAACCTATGACAAAATAAAGCATAATACTTCCTGAAGAAATTCAAGGAAGTGTTTCATATTCTGGAGAGAGTTTATGACAACAAAAAGACAAATAATTATATATCATGTGACCTTGAAATGTCCAATAATTGAAAATGAAAGAAATTTCAATTCTCAGGAATGGTGTTACCAGCTATCTGGCATCAGATGTAAACTAAAAGTACCTGAATAAATGATCATTCACAAATATAAACTAAACCAAAAGATAATGAACAACATAAAAAAAAGCATGATATAAAATATTATGTGCAGAACCGGCTAAAGCTAATTCGACACACATAACATTTCACATCAAGAAATTACATGAGAAGACAATGAAAAAACACTGAACATTCTACACAGGATGAAAGCCAAAGAGTAAATTGGTTTCTCATATAGTTTCAACAAAATATATTCATCATATGGTCTAGGAAGAATTGTTTGGATAATAGACTCTTAAAGATTAAAAAAATTAATACATAAATGATAGAAATTAACCATGTATTTATAAAACAGACTAACACTAATTTAAATCAATGCATAATCAATTACTCAAAGAATATGAAGATATTATAATGAAAATAAAACCATTTTACTTACAAGACAAAATCCATTAAGCAATCTGAAATTTCATATTCTTCTTCGAAAATACTCATCCATTCTCCCAAAATTCCAACTATTCATTACTCCATTTGAAAAGAAAAAGTTACAAAATAAATAATATACAAAAAATAAAGGATCAGGGATGATTTTAAGGATGGAAATTTATTTTAAAATATAGAAACCTTGGCGAATCTTACTAATCCTTCATATGCCAACTATAAATGTTTGGCAATATTTTTGTAAAATTATTCAAATTTCTAAGGATTTTATATAGTTTTTATAAAATTTTGGCGATTTTTAAGGTTAAATAATTTTATCCTATAGAATTTGGACGAATCTTTTTTAAAACACCGAATCTTCTTTTTGGAAAAACCATGGAAAATTATTAKCCCTTGAGTGAAATTTAGCCCCTAAAATCATCTATGGAAATGATCAAAATCCTCCTCTGAATTTCTTGGATCTCTTTGGCTCTGAACTTTCACATATATTTATACATGAATGAATAGTCCAGGCATCACTAATAATTTCTGCCACCTGAAATTTTCCTCRTAAAGAGACAAAACTATCTCTTAAATCATGAATTTGTTTGGGAAAATGAACATGAGTAAGTTAAATGGGTCCATTCTATAGATGATTTTTCAATCGTTTCTTCAGATGCCTTACGGTTTGGTTGAAACAAGTCCTGCAAAATCGTCTCTTTATTCTTGAACGCATTTTCAAATCTTGTCTGTTGTTGCTTATAAATTATTTGCAACAATCCAATATTATTTTGGATCAATTATCTTGAATGTATTTAGATAATAAAATCAAGCCATGATCAGATCCATACCAAATAAATGATAATAGAAACCTGTGAAACAAAAAGAAACCAAATTAATAACCTAAAAATTGTGAATAAAACAAAATCTAGAACAATAAAATTAAAATGAATTTAAACTAACTATAAGTTCTAAATAAATATTGTTTATATTTTCCTTTCAAATATGATCTTAAAATTATAGAAGCTTCAAGTTGATGGAGAGGAGAAAAATATTAATTTTGGGTTTTCACAAAATCAAACAAATGATAAATAATTTTTTTTTATTATTATTCTATATTTATTTTGAAATGAAATGAAAACTAACAAAATAATTTAATTAATTAAACCTACCAAATGATTTTGTGAAAATGATTGTTAATGAGAAAAAGATGAAAACGTAATCATAATTTAAACGAAAGTAAACAGTTGATAAAAATTAAGGTATTCATTTAAATTCAAGTTTCTATGTTCGTCTCTCCCTCATTCAAATTTGATCAAATGTGAACAAATGTCACATAAAAGATGTGTCGTAATAAAAACTCTCAAATTATGAAGCTCGTCCATCAACATCAAAACTATGTAGAAAGCAAAACGAAATGACATTTAAATTTCATGAAATTCAAACCAAACAAAAGAAAAGAATATAAACTCAAACCAACCTCGAAACAAAGAAAACCAATACCAATCCAATCAAGTCAAAGAGAAACAAACGAAGAATCCAAGTAAAATTTCGAGCGACCCTAGATTTTGATTAAAGAAAAAGAAGGGGGTTGTTGGGGCCCAACAAATGATGACATATTGGGTGAAGCGGTTATTTTTGACCTATTAACATAGATGATTTTAGGGGCTAAATTTCGCAAATGGGCTAATTTTCCATGTTTTTTGCCAAAATAATATTCATCAATTTCCATTTTTTCTAAAAACAATTCGCCCAAATTGCATAGAATAAAATTATTTTACCTTAAAAATCGCCAAAATTTTATAAAAACTATATTAAATCCTTAGAAATTTGAATATTTTTACAAAACTATCGTCAAACATTTTAGATTTTCCATATTAAGGACTACTAAGATTAGCCCATGTTTCTAAATTTTAATATAAATTTGCATCCTTAAAATTATCCCTGCCTATTAAACTTTCATTGCAGGGAAGAAGAATAAGACTTGAATATAATTTTAAGCTGCTTTGAAACAAATCCACTTTAATATTACACAATATTAAGACTAGCGCAAATTTATAGAAAAATATCAAAAAAGAAGAAAATAATTCTTTTACAGAGGATTATAACCCGAAGTTGTGTTTTAATCAAAGAGTCACGATGTTTATAAAAGGACTTCAATGTCATTGACATAGCCACTCCTGCTAGCATGCATCCATAGCCTCGACAAGGATGTCATTTAACCCACTCAAATGCTTTAATCTCATCCAATAGTTGTATCCACATGATGTATACTTCCATAAACTTTAATTTGAAAGAATATACCTACTACCTCTCGACCTGACATTGCTTCATTGCCAATAGGCCTGTTTGGTACCCCGGTGAAGTTGTCTTGGTATCATGTGTGCATTTACCCACTTCCAGCCAGCCTGTTCAGTTCCCCGATGGGTTTACACACACTTCCCATGCTTAAGTGCTTCCAACCCTCTTATGCCACTTTTAAATAATAATACAATTATAGATTTATTGATGACAAAGAGAGTGGGGTGATACTGGAGGTTAATTGCAATACAGGTGAAGAGTTGATCATTTTTTTTAATCTGCTTTCAAAACTGAAAGTTTTATCATGGTTTAGAGATTTTAGATTTCGATTAAGAAATCATCTAGAGAATGGGGAAGAACTTAAAAGTGATCTTTGAAGAACAGGGACAGTGTAAAAAGTCTAAGTATAATCGTAGTTCCCAAATATCATGACACATTTCAGGGGTAATACTCTGACAAAGACCGTTTAGGATTTCATAGTACTCAACTGACTTACAAATCAATTATCTGAACTGAACCTTAACATCAGAAACTGTTTGAACTATTTCAAGTTGCTTTCAAAATCATAAGTCTTGAAATGAATTCTTTCTTCGACAATCGCTCTTTGATCATAAATATATTTATTCAAAAAGACAGACAAGAAGAAAGTTCAATCAAGGAAAGAAAAAAAAAACAAACACACAACAAACCGAATCAAATTTTATTAATGGGATTCAAAATCAGAAGTATATCAAAACAAACAAAATCGAAATAGCAAAATCACACTTTCAGAAACAATTTTGGCTAAAGATAAACCTGAGCTTTGGGATCTACTAACATCCCACTGTAAAATAAAGGAAGAACTAAATCATATAAAATCTCATGTGCGAGCAAGTTCTTTTCTTAAGATAGTGATGCATAAGATGTTATTTTGACCAAGCATTATTATTAAAAATAAAAGATACTAAAAGAAAATAGAAAAATCTTTATTAAGATGAGTGCAGTCCTACTCGTGACACCTTGGGTTAGGGTTGAATTTGGGTGAATTGATAGTTCAAATTTACTTGTCTCTTTACTTTCCATTTTAAAATTTCCATGATGATAATGCGTTTTTGAAAATAAATATTCAACGAAAAAACAAAGAGAAAAGGATTAAAGTGAACTTCCCCGACAACATTCATATTATGGTTCTCTTGGTGTACTCACTTGTGTTCATAACTGCATTATTACAAAAAGAAATATTGATAAATAAAACTAAAGGAAACCTGCTCCTAAACCTAATCTAACTAATAAACAAATCAAAATACTAAGTGAAGTCGTGCTTCCAATGTAGCCATCGGAGTAACTCCAATCCTACAATGAAAAAAAAATCAAATATTAGTAGCAAGAATGATAGTATATCGAAATCTGAAAAAAATACATCATACTTACCTTTATCATCATCATTTAAAAACAAAGAAAGCATGACCTTACCATTCGCTTGAAAATTCTTTCTGTATGAATCCTCCAGCCATTCTGCAATTTTGTCATTATATGGGTCACAAAAACATGAAAAAATGAGATTGTGAAGCTTGTGAGAGTTATGGGGACCTGCCATAACCATCGACCTAGACTGAAGTGCCCCATCCTCCTGACAATTTTCCTTTCGTTCCATATTTTCTCCATCTGAAGGATATAAAATGACTATGTCAAAGTTACCTCCTTGATCTCCAAATAAGGTGAAGATATTCTTACCATTCCCTAGAAACTTTTCAAGATATGAATACTCCAACCAATCTGTAATCCTATCATAATAAATGCAAATACTAACATGGGATTGTTCGAAAGAATTCACATATGACAAATATTCCTGATGAGAATAAAGTATTAGATTATCATGGAAATAATATTATAAAAAGGTCGGATCAATATTGCGAGAACTTATCGTGATTTTTGATCGGAAAATAAGTGTCCCATTCTCTTGAAACTTTCCATTGAGCTCGAATGCTTCAAGATTAAATATTTGAGGTGAACCAAATGAAACAACCAATGTTTTTGAATAATCATCATTGGTAATAGTATTTGGTTGATTATACTTTTCAACCTCAAATAATTGATCATGTAGAAATTTAGATCCTTCTTTAAACACAAATTGAGATGAGTCAATGGAAGATGCAATTCGAGACTCTTTCAAATCATTTCTTGATTTACCCACGGATAATTGATGAGAATAAAAATTAATATGTTCATGGGCATAATTATTTTCCTCTTTATCTTCTATTTGGTAATCTCTATTAATTTGTACATGATTATATAGTGCATAATTCATTCCAAAGTGATCTGAAACACATGATTGCATAACATGATGATAAAAAATATCAGGGTACAAGGAATAATATGTAGAAGAGTTGAGGAGACAAAATGCTCTTGAAATGATCAAAATATGTGTTTCAAATTGTGGTTTTGTTCCCTGTCCTTGTATAAACTGATCAACCTCTATTGTATGCTCTTTTAAAGAGTACGAAACTGTTTCTAAGGGACAATTTGGTTCATCATAAAAGGGTGAATGTGAGAGAAAATTACCAGAATTAGATGATTCATTACTAGTTTGACCAATGTTGTCATCTCCCACTAATTGATCTTGAACCTATTTGCATGAGTGAGGGGAAGTTTTACTGACAATAAGATTACCAAATTCACATTCCATCTCTCTAACTTCAGAAACAATTGTAATATCTTGGAGAGTTTGACCATAGTCTCCTTTTGAATTCAATGTTCCTTCCTCAATATAAAAAGACATTGTTGGCAAAGAAATATCAGAAGCCATAATTGTATCTTGTAAAATGTCATGCTACTCCTGATCTGCCAAAATGAAAGAAGATGACAAAAAATGTGGTTCTTTAATGACTTCAAGATCATCATGAACTTTTAAACCATATTTAGATTAAGTATTAGTTCTGAATTTAGATTGGTTAACAATTAATTAATCTTTCTTTTCTAAGAGAGAAATGAGATATTGAAACCATTCATTAATAAGAGACATTTCTTTCAAACAAAATCTAGTACAAACATGTATGAACCTAATTGAAAAATCATTGAATGATTCATCATTTTATTTCCTTAAGCAACGTAATTATTCACTTAATTCATCATAATCATAATTGTTAAAATCTGATAAAAAATCAATTACAAACTCAAACAAAGAATGAATCGAATTATCTGGAAAAGATTCGAACCAATATTTAACCCGACCTCAAAAGGTGACAGAAAACAATATACATATGAGATTGAGATCAATGATCTTATTCTTTAAGAACTTATTAAAAAAATTAGAAATATGGTCTACTATAGAGGTTTTCCCTTCACCATCAAAGGTGAGTTATGAAAAAAGATGAGTTGTCTTGTTGGGAATAACTGTTAATGAGACATTGAAAGCATGTTCCAACACAATGATTTGGGAATGAGCCATAAAAAATTAAGAAATTGAAGAAATTGACTCCAAATAGTTAGCTTGTCATCTAACCTACCTTCTAGTACATTATAAGATGACAAAGAAGAAGAGTTTATAAATTTGGAATTATGACAGGCTGAGAGGTGAAACATTTAATCATCAAATTTACCTTGACCCTCCTTCTAGAGCCATTTGTTGACAAGCATTTATGACACACTGTCAACGGGAAGGGAAGATCTAGTCTGGGATTGTCTATTTAACCCAAGCCATTTGGTATAATCTACCCTGATGAGTTTTATGGCTCCATTAGCCAACTAAGATCCTAAAACAAATAAAAGATGTGGACTAACTAAAGATACAACTCTAAAAATCAACACTTTTATTACAAATTCTTAACTAACAGTGTTTATGTACAATAGTTATATACAACTTACAAGGTTTAAGTAAAGCGTTGTGAAAATAATTGTTTTAAGATAATGGATCTAAACAAGATTAAAGATAAACAAAATTATTCTATTACTTTAAATACCAAACTAATAAAGAATGAATGAATAAGATTGTAAATGATACAACAAAAATAGACAAAGAAAATTAACGTTTAAATGATGCAATCATTATTCGTTCACAAATCAACAAATTAAATAAATAATAAGCTGACTAACCTCTCACTCATCAACAGTACTAAGATAAATTCATCTCTTTGTATTTTTATGAGCTCCTCTTAACCCGTGTCAAGTGTAAACCTATGACAAAATAAAGCATAATACTTTCTTAAGAAATTCAAAGAAGTGTTTTATATTCTGGAGCGAGTTTATGACGACAAAAAGACAAATAATTATATATCATGTGACCTTGAAATGTCCAATAACTAAAAATGAATTAAATTTCAATTTTCAGGAATGGTTTTACCAACTATCTAGCATCAGATGTAAACTAAAAGTACTTGAATAAATGATCATTCACAGATATAAACTAAACCAAAAGATAATGAACAACATAAAGAAAAATATGATATAAAATATTATGTGAAGAACTGACTAAAGCTAATTCGACACACATAACATTTCACATTAAGAAATTACATGAGAAGACAATGAAAAAACACTGCACGATCTACACGTGACAAAAGCCAAAGAGTAAACTGTTTTCTCATATAGTTTCAACAAAATGTGTTCATCATATGGTCTAGGAAGAATTTTTGGGATAATGGACTCTTAAAGATTGAAAAAATTAATACATAAATGATAGAAATTAACCATGTATTGATAAAACACACTAAATCTAATTTAAATTAATGCATAATCAATTATTCAAAGAATATGAAGATATTATATTGAAAATAAAACCATATTACTCACAGGACAAAAGCCATTAAGCAATCTGGAATTTCATATTCTTCTTCAAAAATACTTGTCGATTCTCCCAAAATTCCAACCATCCGTTACTCCATTTGAAAAGAAAAAGTTACAAATAAATAATATACAAAAAAGAAAGGATCAAAATCCTCCTCTGAATTTCTTGGCTCTCTTTGGCTCTGAACTTTCACATATATTTATACAATGAATGCACAGTCTGGGCATCACTAATAATTTCTGCCACCTAAAATTTTCTCATAAAGAGACAAAAATATCTCTCAAATCATGCATTTGTTTGGGAAAAATATCGCGATTAAGCTAAATGGGTCCATTATATTGATGGGTTTTCAATCGTTTCTTCATATTCCTTACGGTTTGGCTAAAACAAGTCCCGCAAAAGCGTGTGTCTATTCTTGAATGCATTTCCAAATCTTGTTTGTTGTTGCTTATAAATTATTTGCAGCAATCCAATATTATTTTGGATCAATTATTTTGAATGTATTTAGATAATAAAATCAAGCCATGATCATATATGTACCAAATAACTGATAATAAAAACTTGTGAAACAAAAAGAAACCAAATTAATAACCTAAAATTTGTGAATAAAACAAAATCTAGAACAATGAAATTAAAATTAATTTAAACTAACTATAAGTTCTAAACAAATATTGTTTATATTTTCCTTTCAAATATGATCTTAAAATTATAGAAGCTTCAAGTTGATAGATAGCAGAAAAATATTAATTTTGAGTTTTCACAAAATCAAACAAATGATAGATAATTCTTTTTTTTATTATTTTATTTTTATTTTGAAATGAGATGCAAACTAATAAGATAATTTAATTAATTAAACCTACCAAATGATTTTGTGAAAATAATTGTTAATGAGTAAAAGACGAAGACATAATCATAATTTAAAAGAAAGTAAACAATTGATAAAAATTAAATTTATCGTTTAAATTAAGATTTCTATGTTCATCTCTCTCTCATTCAAATTTGAACAAATTCCAAAGAAAATATGTGTCGTAATAAAAACTCCCAAATTATGAAGCTTGTCCATTAACATCAAACTCTGTAGAAAGAAAAATGAAATGGCATTTAAATTTCATGAAATTCAAACCAAACAAAAGAAATGAATATAAACTCAAACCAACCTCTAAACAAAAGAAACCAATTCCAATACAATCAAGTCAAAGGGAAACAAATAAAGAATCCAAGTAAAATTTTGAGGGACCCTAGATTTTGATTGAAGAAAAAGAAGGGGGTTGTTGGGGCCCAACAAGTTGGCAGGTGGATAAGCTTTAGCGGGGATGCTAAATTAGCAGGTGCTCCGAGATCACAAACCACGACCAGATCAACGACCATGCTTTATTTCAGGGCCGCAACATGCTTGGGCATTAAAATCCTTGAGTGGGCCAAAATCTAAACCATGGTATTGCGGGAGAGATACATCGCGGAAGGCGGTGAGTTTTGGGCCCAATAGTGCTGTGGGTCCAAACCGCTTTTGATGACCCTAAAATCATGTACTCATTCAACACTGAATCCAATGGCAACACATTGTCGCCCCCTAGTCATCAAGCCTCGTCCCGATCCCGATGAGAAATCAGTTAATAAATAAGGACTGATAGTTGAAACCTCGGCTCACTCCATAAATACAAGGAATGGAGGGTTGTGGAGTCAGAATTGTCAGCTCGAGGTACCATGATGGACGATTTTTCCTACAGGCCCATGTTGATCTGAGCTTGCATCTGACAGAAGGATACACGCACAGTCTAACAGAAAGATGCATAGATGAAAATCCTTGGACATGATGGCCAACTCACGCTCCTAGCAAATTGTCCACTGTTTTGGGTATAAATAAATGAGTTGAAGAATATGTTAGGGTCGATGGTTGAGTAGAGCTCCCGATTTGTAATAGTTTGATAACATAGTTGTTCTCTGGTTATGTATGAGACCTGAGACTTTCTCATTAATATAAGTCAGTTTCTTTCATCATCTTGTTTCTTCTTGTGCTGAAACACTCGTGCATGGATAATCCAGACGAGATGTTGTAAGTTGTATTGTAATGGAGGTTTGATTATAATGTTGCCATAATCCGCTTCAATATTTTCTTTCACTGTCATGTTTCCTCTTATGTTGAAATGCTCGTGCATGGATGATCCAAACGATATGTTATAGTTGTACTCTAATGGAGGTTTGATTATAATGTTGTTGTGAAGTATCTTAAACATAAGTTCAAGAGTGATCTTGTGCTTGAGTTTTTCTGCACCAAACTGCTTAAAGGCTGGATTCTCATGGCAGACTTGTCCACTTTCCTCACTAAGTCTTCCCCCTTCTCACCTTTAGCCTTAAATCACTGACCGAAGTTAATGGGAACCTTGTTTGTTATGCATTGCTAGCCCATTTTTCTGTGTTTAAACATTCTTATGCTGAGCTTTGTCCATTTGACCTCCACTCATAAACCTACCTCCACAAACATTTTGATGCGCGATGCAATCTGAGGGTGACTTTTAGTGCTAACAAAACCCATGCTTAAGGATGAGAATGTGGAACTAGACCCAATCGATGAAGAATTTGATGAAATATATAAAATATTAATGCGAAATTTGTCATTCTTCTCATGTATAAATTATGAACCTTGGGCAACATAAATGAAAAATTTTCTATGGTTAGTAGATTTATTGTATTATGATCAAGAAGGTCGTGTCAATTTCTATGATAAGAGAAGAGGTGCAATAGAGTTACAACTTATTATATCTACACTGGATGAAAACATCTTATGTGGTATTTTGCGTGAATTTGGTAAAATACTTAGTGCAAAAATATTTTGGGATATTCTTGAAAGCAAAAAGGAGAGTGAGGATATTTCTTGAATGGAGATGAATATTCTTTTGTAAGTTGTCTCATATCACTTTCTCCGGCGGAGCTTCTTCCTTTACATGGCCTGTCACAATGATTTTTCTTCCCTGCCGTCCATTGACTTACAGACACACATGAAGAAGGCGTGAGCCCACCTAAAGTTATTCTGCTATTGTTTTCTTCTTCCTTTCTCGTGCTCCACAGCCACTCATTTGTAGATTGGCAAGGTTGGTGTCTCCACAGCCACAGAAGCTTAAAGGCACCCATAAGCTTCTCTGTGTGATGGTGGAAAGAGTCACAGAAGCTTAAAGGCACCCTTGGAAGGAAGAGACTGTTGAAAACATGCATGGTCTGAATGTGGGACATACACGATCTGCACTCTTCACATGATTCTGTACCACTATCATTGATAACTCTTCATTATAAGCAGTTTTTGGAAGAGAAATCTAAAGGATGTTTTCCACATTCGTAGATATTCATAAGTAGTAAATCTGTATTTCTCATTCAGGAAGATTTGAACTGAACTTTACGAATATGAAAAATGGCCATCGACAATAACCAATCGTATGAAAATTTATTATTCCTCCTAAATTATAAAAATAAAAAAACCAAAAATTATCTATAATCAAGTTCAATGTATATATGTATGAACATGTGCCATCCTCGAGCTCCACGTTGCTTTTGCTTTATCGATTGTGACGCCCATGGCCCATGAGGGTGCGTTTTTTTTTTTTCCTTTCCCTGAAATGAATCTTTGTGGCCATGGATGAAAGGAACCTCTCTCATCCTACTTTGCTTTACGGTATGTGGATATCTTCGTTTGGTTTTTATGGTTGTGTCTTTATAGCACCTCTTCACTTTTCATAGGTTGACTTGAATCCTTTGCCGTCGTACGTTGACATTTGTAAAAGCCATCTTCTCTGTGGGTGTTTGTCTAATGATGGCCTTTTTTATCCTTACTTTTTATATATGCTTGCTCGACATTTTTATAAATCGATGATTTTTTCCTCGTCTGACTCGTTTCAAATGCCCTTCAGTAAAACTCTACCTTTGCAGTCTTAAATGATCAGACCATTAAAGGATGTGTTTTATATAAAAAGCATTTATATTTGAACTAACAAAAGAAACCACTTCTTTGATCTTGGTTTTGATGCTTGAATTTCAAAAGGGTGCACGATCATCCTCGATATGTATTCTGTTCTGTTTATGGTGAGTCCTAATTGTTACAGCCCAGTAAGGAAAAGCCTGTATCACCAATATTCCCAACACAGCAAAGTAGAGTTGTTGCTTGTTTATATAAAGTTCATAATATCCATAACTCGTTTAATGAGAAATATTCCCATATGATGAGAAGAAGAAGTAAAGAACGTCGTTCCGTGAGAAATGTTCTCATATGATAAGAAGAAAGCTTGAGAAACCTGCAATAGAGACAACCACATTTGACTACAACCAAAATGAATTGTAATTGAAATATTCTCATATAATAAGAAGAAAGAAAAGAAAACAAATTTACAATAGAGACAATCACATTTGAGGACAGTCAAAATGAATTGTAATGGAAAGGTAGGTTTCGTCATCACCCAACAATCTTCACCTTAAATACAATTTTCCTATACTTTTCTCAAAAAATTCAATCTATCACCATTACTACAAGCCAAGAAAAGTCAAACTCCACCGCAACTTCTTTAACATAATTGGTTGTATAAAGACGTCTTCCAGAATTTGTCTTGTATTGGCCACTCTACCTCCATCATAACCCATATTACAAAATGATGCCTTCTCCCATTTTGGTAAGCATCTTAACCTATACTTTTCCAAGCTTACCCAATAGATTCTTGCATTTTTGCCAGACATAACCTAAGATAAATCTCCTCTTCTCCAAATCTCATAGCCACAAACTAAATCACTACAACCACTATAGGTGATACTTGTGCCTCTAAGATATCAACGAACCCATTTCCATTTCCATGTCGTCATGTTTCCACTAACAACAACAACTCCATGTGAAATATCTAGACATTTCATTGCAAACATCATCCATCCTACTATACTTGCAGAAATATATAATCCTTTTCTTCCTAACTTCTAGGAAATACACTTGAAGAAAGCTTGCAATGAAAGATCAAAAGATATTTACCGGTTTCACAATGTTCATACCAAAACTCATCAGTATCTTCACCATACCATTTTTTCCATCTCTCTGTACTTCTATGTCCAAGATTTGTTTTGTTTCTCTTAGATCCTTCATCATCATGTACGAGGCCACCATCTCTCTGTACTTCTATGTCCAAGATTTGTTTTGTTTCTCCTAGATCCTTCATCATCATGTACGAGGCCATACAATGATTCTGTGAGTTTGAAAACAAATCTCCCTTTGCGATCTTGAACAACTTCTGATTGTTCCATGTACATATCTTTGCTAGCGATAATTTTGTGGATAGTAGGATCCCACAATATATATCCCTTAACTTCATCACTTAAAGTAACTTATAGTTTACGAATACCTAAGCCCTAACCCTTTCTTTCTCATATGGTCAAGTTGTTGATTCCATAAACAAGTAGATGCACCTACTTCCTTAGATACCATTTCTACTTCACTTATTTCAATATTCCCTTCATGCTTGTAAATATTCTCAATTTGAGTTGCCTTCATTACCACCAAACCACCCTTGGACAGTGCTCCACCTTGAATTGTATATTTATACCCATCCGAAACTCCCAAAGAAATTAAATTCTTTTTAAGTTCTCGTACATGTTTAACATCTAGCAATGTTCATACAATACCATCAAACATCTTAGTCTTAATGCTCCCAATCCCAACAATTTTACAAGAAATATCATTTCCCATAAAACAACACCATCATCTATAGATTGGTAAGAAGATAATCAACTTCTATGTGAACATGTGTGATGGGAAGCACCAAAATCTAATAACCATCCGTCTTGGTATTGTGAGATACTACAAACAGATAAAATTCCATTAACCATACCTGAACTAACTAAAATGGTTTTGCTTCCTTACCAGAGTCTTCCTTTGATTCTAGTCTATTCCAACAATATTTCTTGAGATGCCTTGATTTATTGTAGTACCAACATTTTAGCTTACTCTTATTTCCTTTTGACTTGAATCTCGATGTACCTCTAGATTTCTCCCCTCTTTCTTTACCTCTAGCCACCATTGCTTCTAGTGTGGAGGTTTCTATACAAGATTTCCTCCTTACCTCCTCAAAAAACAAAGCTCCCACAACATAGTTATATTCAAGAGTATGAGTTGTACTAAATCTAATGGAATTGACTAAACAATTCCAAGACTCTATAAATGAACAAAACACTGCTTGATATTCCTCATCTATTTTTACATCCATACTAGTCTCATCTATTTTTACATCCATACTAGTTAACTTGCGTATGAGAGTATTGAATACATTTAAACAATCATCAATTTTGGTACATTCTTTCAATTGTAAGTTGCATCTTCAAGTAGATTTGGTTGGTCAATAATTTCGTCATATAGAGGCTCCCCATTCTTCTCCATAAGCCTTTTGTTGTTTCCTCTCCAATGATATTGAAGAGGACATTGTTTTCCAAACAAAATTGAATGGTGTTGAGAGCCCTTTCATTGAGATCTTCGCAATCATCATTCATCATACCCATTGGATTTTTTCTTTTTCCATCCAATCCTTTGTGCAATCCTTATTGCACCAACAAATCCAGCACCTTGAGATTCCACAAGCTAAAATTTTTCTTTCCACTAAATTATTCCACCTCAAACCTTGCATTCTTCATTTTTTCCATTCTCCACAAACAAACAAAAAAGGGGCTGACCTTTTTTTAAATTAAAACTTTTGGAAATATGTACCTTCACCCAATTCCAACCCCCCCTATGCTTTCAACCTCAAATAGTTTATTCTCTCAAGGAAATTGAAAATAATTTGAAAATTTCCATGGACTCCTCCTGAGCTCTTCGAGTACCCTTGACCCTCTTCAAAGATTGGCTGAGTCTATTTCTCTACACAAACTCTCCTTCTCTGTGTGGATTCAATAGTGAAAACTCTCCTTCTCTGTGTGGATTCAATAGTGAAAACTCTCCTTTTCTGTGTGAACTCTCCTTTGTGTGGATATAGTTGCAAATTCTATATCCTAAGAACCCTCGACTTTTTGTTCCTCGGAAAGAGTTGAAAACCCTAAACTTTTCCTTCCTCATGGACATAGTGCCAATTCAGTTTCCTTGAAAGCAAATTCTTCCTTCTCCTTGGTAGCAAAAAATGACCACATGAGTAATCAACAACCATAATTTATGATACAACTTTTTGTAATCAACCCTCCAAAACATAAATTAATGAATAGAGAAAGAAAATTATAACACATGAGACAACAAAGAGGAATAACAACTAAAGATATCTCTTTATTTCTCTTTCAACCAATGGAAAAATAACTTGCAAGTGTGATGAAGCACCGGATTCTACATTTATATAGAAAGTTTTCAAACATTTTTAGGGTTATGGAAATCCAAATGCTTAAGAAACCTCCAATAAAAATAACAAAAACTAATTTAAAGTAACTAAAATATGTGTTTTCAACACCCAACAACACTCTGGGATGATTGACATACAATTTGATACTTATTTAAAGTAGCGTAGATGTAAATCACATATAAAACCTTAGTTCTGTAGGTTTGTTCATGTAACTAAACAATACTTCACTTCTTTAATTTTAAAGAGATCATCAAAAAAATAGTTAAACTATAATTTTTATTTTATAATCCATTTATAACTCATATTCTTGTTTGTAAGTATATATATATATTGATAAATAATATTCAATAATGGATTAGAAGAATACTTCAATTATAAATGTGGATTTGCAAATTTTGACATAGAGTTATCTAATAGCATGGTCAAGGAACCTTTGAGGTTCGTGTCCCTATGAGGATAAGGCTCTAATAATAAGAATATTTTATTAGGTCATTTAGGTAAAAGTTGATAAAAAATAATATATATTATAAAATTTACTCACATTTTAAAATTAATTATATATATTTTTTTCAATGTATAATTATTAATAATATTATTTACAATTTTAATGAAAATTTTTATTTTTCTATCTATAATTATCAATAATATTATTTACAATTTTGATGAAAAACATTGTAAAATTAATTTAAAATTGTAGTATTAGTTTAAAAATTATGCATTTATATAATTATAATTTTAAAGTAGTAATTATATATATAATTAAATATAAAATAGATAAAATCACATAAGATTTTTTTTAAATTAACCACTCATATCAATAAGATAAATCTCTTGCACCAACATTTATACACCATTTTTTTCTTTGAGCAAAAAAATGGGACATCCACAACATTTAAAATTCCTTCCACAATATGGCATGAAGCCCTTCAATGACAAGGTACCATATAACTTTGCACCATTTGAATTTTGTGATGTTATTTTAGGAAACTTATATGTGGTTTACTATCATGTTATTTATTTATATCAAGTGGTATGAATAGGAGATCAACTCTACCAACCATTAAAAGTAGTTGAATTACTAGTATCTCTATAATTATTTCTAAGTAGTGGAGAAAAATAATATATGAAAACGAGATGTATTTCCTATTAAGTTTTGGTTGGAAGAAGAAAATAAAGCCATCACAATAGCCAAGACCTTTAAAGGGCCCTTTTAGTGTTAAAATTTTATTTTTAATTTAAACAATTTTACTTATTTTTAAAATTATTTAGTGTGGTTATGGAGAGCATACCATCAACATTGAGGCATAGTAAATTTGTAACTCATCATTTTTATTGAGGTGTAGTAAATTTATCAACTCATCATTTTTATTTTTCTTTACAAAGTTACTATGCGGAACAATTTTTTTATATATTTATAATTTTAAATATATAATATTTTTTTTATATATAATTTTAAATATATAATATATATTTTTTATTTTATATCTTTCTTCTTATAAACTTGAATTTTATTTAATACATATTAAATAATAATTTTCTATAATAAGGAGAAAATCATAAATGAGAGAGAAGTATTAGTGTGTGCTTGTAAATCCATTAGCAACACTCCATTGGTGGGATGTTAGGGTCCTACTTATTAGATTAACTTGGTATCAAAGTATATCCATAAGAATTTTCACATAGTGGAAAGCAGATAGATCGTGAAAGACACAGATTCAAGGAGCCAAGATTTATAAAAATTGGGTAAAAGAGATTTTTTTTTTTTTTGGAAAATTTTCTATTTTATTTGAGGTGCTAAAAAATTGTATATTTCATGCAGTTGATTTAAATATTGAAGTTTATTTTTTTGTATGCAAAGTCTTTTTCTATATTCTGGTGTTCAAATTTTGTTATATTAAAAGAATAAAGATAGGTATGGATGAAAGTTTCTATATTCGTGTTCAA
>JASDQU010103068.1:481075-491394 GCA_032191745.1 Picea mariana | reverse complement strand
TGAATCAACTTAGGATTCATGTACATGATTGAAGATCAGAAAATTGTTGAAAAAGTTCTTAGAAGCTCACGTGAGAAATTTGAAATGGTTGAAATTTCCATAGAAGAATCCAAAGACTTTTCTAAACTAACAGTAGAAGAATTGATGGTTTCTGTTTTCTCCAATGAATTAAGAATCAACATGGAAGAATAATCCTTAGAACATGCCTTCAATACTAAAGAACTCATTGGTAGGGGAAGAAGAAAATGAGTCAGAGGCAGAGGTAATAATAAAGCAGAAGGAAGATGATCCAGATTTATGAGCAGAACAAAATGAATAACAGAATGAATAGAATAACACAAAGATATGGAGAACAACAACAAATATCCAGTGAACAATAACTTCTATTGAATAAATAAAATAGGTTGAAACTGTAAAGCTAGAGAACTGAAAACAACTTGCTCGAATGGTGGTAGCTATCTATGAGAAGAGATGTGGTTGCTATGCGCATCCATCAAAATGATTACAATGAGGCTCCAAAGGCCTTTTTAACATTACTCAGGAATTCCAAAAATCTAGACATCCAAAAACCTAACCTTAGGAGATGAAACGCCAAAAATTATGTGGGCCTCGATGGGTAAGTTGGTACCTTAGCTTCCCGGGGTTATAACTTTTGCATATGACCTTTATTTTCGGCATGTGATAGCCCATTGGAAAGATATTTTAGATAACTATACATTTTGCCGTCAAAATCTCACTATGTCGACTGTTTAACTGTGGCAAGCCATAAAAAACATTGTTTAAGGCCCCAAAACGACCCTTGAAGTATAGAAAGATGCACTGACATGAAAACATCCAAAATAAGTGAGTTGGATTAGATGGGAATCCATCAATATCAACCTTGAAGTTGTGTAGGACTTTAGACAGCCCCGAAAGTGTAGAACCCACAATGACAAATAATTATAGAAGAACATATTGAACTAAAAATTGTCAAGAGGAGCCAATTAGAATAGGTGGGTGGCCACCAATATCCACCTGGATTAGAAGAACAAAATAGAACAATAGGATCAATAAAATCATCCTAAAAACTCAGAATAGAGGGGGAGAGGTATAAGATGGATAGAAAAATCCAAAATCCAATTTTACTACTGCAAGAAATATGATTATTATGAAAGTGAATGCACAAAGAAATGGTGAGATCCAAACAAGGACATATTAGCTAATATATCCAACACTAAAGAAGGGACATATGAGACAATGTTTATTTCATGTCAAATCAAAAGAGAATCACAACAAGGATATTTGGTTGTTGGATAGTGGTTGTAGCAATCACATCACAAGAACAAAAAGGTGTTTTCTAGTATTGATAGCTCTATTCAATCTAAAATTACTTTATGAGATGATTATTATGTCAAGGCCTTAGGAAAAGGTGTTGTGTTAGTATTACCTAAGAAAAATGAGAAGAAATACATTCTTGATGTCTTCTATGTACGCAATCTTAGACATAATCTAATAAGTATGGGACAATTTAGTCAAAATGGTTATGATGTGAGATTCAAGGGCTCCACATGCACTATCTTAGAGAATCCACCTAGTATAAAACTTGTTGAAAAGTTTGAAACGACCATGAATATAATGTTCTCATTGAATCTTAGAACTGTAAACATGTCACAAAATGCCTCAAGCAAAAATGAGACATGGTTATCGAATTTTAGGTATGGTCACCTAACTTTTAGGAGTCTTAGTCTCTTGCAAAAATAGTCAATGTTTAAGGGACTACCTATATTGAAGAAACAAACGATCCCTTGTGAAAGATAAATTCTTGGGAAAATCAAAGAGACATTTTTCCAATAGCCTCCTACATAGCCAAAGAGCATCTAGAACTAGTTCACATATATCTATGTGGACCCATTCAAATTCAGTCCATTAGTGGAAGTTTTTATTTTCTAAGGTTCATTGATGATTTTAGCAGTACAATTTGGATATTTGGCAAGAGATTTTAGGTATATTTCCTCAAAAACAAATATGATACATTCACAAAGTTACAAACAATTTAAATTTGTAGTAGAAAAACAGAGTGGCAAATATGTCAAAGTGCTTAGGTCATATGGAGGAGGAGAGTATGACTCGAAGGAGTTTGCAATTTTTTGTAGAAAATGGGGAATTAAAAGGCATTTCACCACCATATATACTTCACAATGAAATGGAGTGTCTGAAATAAAGAATCATACCATCATGAAAATGACAAGGAGCATGATCAAAGCTAGAAATATGTCCAATGATTTTTTTGGGTGAAGTTGTTTCTTGTTTAGTCCACATACTAAATAGATATCCAACAAAAAGTGTTAAAGATAAAGTGCCTAAAAAATTATGGAGTTACATGAAGTGCTCTCACTTTAGGATTTTTGGTTTGATAGCCTATGCATATGTCCCAAAAGAGATAATAAGGAGGATTGATAACATGAGTGAAAAGTGCATTTTCATTGGGTATAGTGAATAGTCCAAAGCCTATAGAATGATCGAGTTACCAAGAAATTTGTGGTGATCATAGATGTAAAATTATTGGAGGACAAATCTTGGAGTGACCAAGAAAATGAAACAATGGACAATAAAAATTCATTACTCCAAATAGATGAACAGGTGGAAATATTAGGACAGGAAGTACCTCCACATGAAGGTGCAAAGACAAAAGGAGCAGACTCAAAAATAGTTCTTCCAACATTGAGTGAAAACACGGAGCTTGAGGGAAATCTATGAGGAGTTGGAGGACATGGATCAATAAGCTCACTTTTACTTATTATCATATCAACCTAGTTAGTTTGAAGAGGAAATGAAAGAAGAACATTGGGTACACACCATGAACGAAGAGATTGAATCTATCAAAAGGAATGATACATGGGATCTTGTTGATCTCCATGCAAATAAAACTAGCATTGGTGTTAAGTGGCTTTACAAGACAAAATTGAATGAGAAAGGAAAGGTAGAGAAACATAAGATAAGCCTAGTTTCCAAAGGTTTTTCTCAGCATCCTGTTATTGACTATGGTGAGACCTTTTCTCTAGTAGAAAAATTGGATTGATTAGAGTTGTGATAGCCATTGCACCCAAGATACCAGATGGATGTGAAGTCATCCTTTTGGAATCACAATTTAGAAGAAGAGGCATATGTAGATCAGTGAAGGGTACAGAGAGTACAAGATGAAAAAATCCTTGTATGGATTGAAGCATGCTCCAAGAGATTGGTACAGTCAAATCAACTCTTATTTTCTCAACAATGGGTTCAACGAAATAAATAATGAGCCCACTCTCTATACCAGATCACATCAACAAGGTAAAATTATTATAGTTTTTCTTATGTTGATGATGATATATATTGGTCTCATGTTAGATGATTTCAAGGATTCCATGAAAAAAGAGTTTGAGATGACAGATCTTGGTCTCATGAAGTACTTTTTGGGAAGTGAAGTTAAACAATCCTTTCAAGGAAATTTTATATGTCAAGGAAAGTATGGATATCTGATATCTTAAAGACATTTAGGATGGAAAAATGCAAACTTGAGCAAGTAGGATGATGGACTAGTAGTTGATTCAACGTTGTGTAAGTGGCTAGTAGGCAGCCTCATGTACCTCACTGCTACTAGACCTGATTTTATGTAGTCAACTTCTATTTTCTATGACAACAGTTCAACAATTGCATTGTCCAAAAACCATGTGTTTCACTAGAAAACCAAACACATTAATACTTGCTATCACTTTATTGTCAACAATGGTGACACTTCTCTTCATTGTTGTGGATGTTTTAAGTGGCATTGTAAGTGCTGAAAATATAACAGTGGAGATTAAACTGTTTTTTGTGTGGCATTGTGAGTGTTGAAGAATGTAACAATATAGATTAAGCGAAAATGTTAAAACATATAATTTCTTGTTTTTCTTCATATTTGTTTCTTCCTATTAAATTAACTTTTTTGTGGACCCACATCTTTTTGTATACCACTCTAGTAGTACATCTCTCTAACAAAATCTCTTATTTTTCTTCATATTTGTTTCTTCTTATTAAATTAACACTTTTGTGGACCCACATCTCTATGTATACCACTCTAATAGTATATCTCTCCAACAAAATCTCCAAACTCTATGTGATGGTTTGCAACATAAGAAAAAATACAACCAGTGTATAAACTCTATAGGATGGTTGCAACACTAGAGAAGAAATGCAACAAAACCTCTCCTATGGTCAGGAAAAAAATCTTGATAACATCCATGACAAGTTAGCCAACCTAGAGTCACTACCCAACTAGATGTCCAAACTCACCACAATGTAGAATGAGACCCTCCCTTCACCATCCACGTGTATGAAAGTATGGACATGGGGATCCTAATTTCTTAAAATTACGCAGAAAGAACACTCAGAACTACCACTGCAAACAGTGCTACAGATGTTTAGGTTTCCCTGGTATTGTGGGTGGACGCTTCTGTTGATGTGTTGCAGTACAGTACAGCTTGAGATTGCTAATTTCTTAAAATTACGAAAAAAAGAACACAGAGAACTAAGACTGCAAACAGTGCTACATATGTTTAGGTTTCCCTGGTATTGTGGGTGGACGCTTCTGTTGAAGTGTTGCAGTACAGTACAGCTTGAGATTGCTAATTTCTTAAAATTACGAAAAAAAGAACACAGAGAACTAAGACTGCAAACAGTGCTACAAATGTTTAGGTTTCCCTGGTATTGTGGGTGGACGCTTCTGTTGAAGTGTTGCAGTACAGTACAGCTTGAAATTGTTATCGAGTGCATTAATGTTTAATGTTTAAGGTATTAGACAACGTAAGAGAAATTGGCTATTTGTTGATTTGGGTAGTTAATATTTAAAGTCTTTAAAGATCAATACAGACTGGAAAGATCAATACAGACTGGAGCAGAATTTTTTTAGTTTGCTGTTTTAATTAATTTTTTTATATATTTTTTGAAAAGATATATTTTTTTAAAAGATTAAGCAGAAATAGAATTGATGTAGTATTGATAATATTTTATTAATATGAATATCTACACTTGTATAATATGATTACAATATTTACGTCGAAAGGTGTACACTTATTGACAATGGGCACAATTAATGATCTTTTAACCTTATTTAACCTTAAACCTTAATCTGATGGTTATGCATTGAATATGCTGGCATATTTTTAGTGGTCCTCCAAAATCATATTCTTAGTGGTCCTCCAAAATCAATGAGTCAAATTTATTATTCATAACTTTATTGCATTTATCAAGGCATCCATTAACATGTTTACTTTTTAACATTTACCTATATGTAAATGCCACATTTAAATGATTAAATAGGATTAAACCATGCAGCCAAACTTTTCATATTACCACAAACAGATTACGAATTACCACATACATTTTATATTGGAGGCATGGATTTTCAACCCAGCCGCAAATTAAAGACTGTGCTAATATATAATATGATTACAATATTGTTACAAAACACATTAAGATAGCATTGATGTATATTCTATTAATATGAATATTTACAGTTATAATATGGTTACAATATTGTTACAAAATGTTAAGAGTTATAAACTCTTAAAGTTACCAATTGGGTAAACTATCTAAGTAACAGTTAAAAATGTATAATTATTTATTTTCAGATATGTGTACCATTGGCGATATCCACAGTCTGCATGATCTCATGCCTACTCTATTTTTCGTTTTTCTTTCCATAGAATACTTGTTAACGTAAGATTTGCATGTCATGCAGTGTACTTGAATCATCTGGAACCACCAAAATTCGATGCCATTATTTTGATTGTTTATCAAGTTCTACAATGGAGATGAATATTCTTTTGTAAGTTGCCTCATATCACTTTCTCTGGCGGAGCATCCTCCTTTACATGGCCTGTCACAGTGATTTATCTTCCCTGCCGTCCATTGACTTACATACACACATGAAGAAGGCGTGAGCCCACCTAAAGTAATTCTGCTATTGATATCTTCTTCCTTTCTCATGCTCCACAGCCACCCATTTGTAAATTGGCAAGGTTGGTGTCTCCACAGCCACGCGTTTAGAAAATGTCAAGGTGGGTGTCTGTTGGCCCTTGGGTATACAGGAAATCCATTACTTTTATAGTCAGACAGCCATATACTTACAGAAGAAGAGAGATTGAGTGGATGGTGGAAAGAATCAACAAAAGCTTAAAAGCACCCTTTGAAGGAAGAGGCTGTTGAGAACATGGATGGTCTGAATGTGGGACATATACGAGCTCCATTCTTCACATGATTCTGTACCATTATCATTAATAACTCTTCATTATAAGCATTTTTTGGGAAGGAAAGTCTGGGGAAAATTTAAAGGCGGTTTTCCACAATTGTTCATATCTAATAAATCTGTATTTCTTATTCAGTGAGATTTGAATAATATAGAACTGACACATCGACAACAACCAATCGAACTAATCCTTTAAATAAGAATGAAGAACTGATCCTTTAAATAAGAATGAAGAACTAAATAGAAAAAATAAAAAGCCAAAAATGAAGTTCAATGGGTCTGTGTATGAACATGTGCCATACTCGAGCTCCAGGTTGCTCTTGCTTTATCGACTGTGACGACCATGGCCCATTAGGGTTCTTTCTTTTTTTCCTTCTATGATGTAACGCGGATCTCTCCCTGGCATTGGAAGAAAAGAATCTTTGTGGGCGTGGATGAAAGGAACCTACTTCGCTTTACGGTATGTGGATATCTTTGTTGGGCGTGGATGAAAGGAACCTACTTCGCTTTACGGTATGTGGATATCTTTGTTTAGCTTTTAGGGTTGTTTTATTATAGCATCTCTTCACTTTTCATAGGTTGACTTGAATCCTTTCTAGTCGTCAGTTCACATTTCTAAAAGTCATCCCTCTTTCAGTTCGCTGTGAGTGTTTTTCTTACCTCCGAATGATAATGATAGACCGTTTTTATCTATACTTTTTTATTTATATATGCTTTCTCTACGTATATGTATGTTTTTGTTTTGTGCTGGATATAATCGATGCTTTTTCACTCGTATGGTTCGTTTCAAATGGTCCTGCAGTCATAAATGATCAGACGATTAACCGATGTGTTTTATATAAAACTAATATATATATATATGAACCAACAAAAGAAGATCATGTTAGAAATGTAAATGTGGAAAATACAATTTACATAAGACAATCAATAAACACTTAGATAAGAAACACACAGATTTCACACCAAGCAGAGGTATCGGTTTTTTATTGTTCAGATTATGGAGATTACAGCAGCTCACTCACTCTCTTTGTTTGTCTGTACGGGCATACAATTTATATAGAGTTACACATGAAACTGATTATTAAATGCAATCCTATCAATATTCTAACTTGGTCTCAATAGTTACAACCAATGCTGAATAATAGGATCTCAATTCTATCCTTGGAATTTGTTGTCACCGTTTAACAATCCCCACCTTGACAACAATTAACTTGATACCTTGCTCCTTGCTCCTTCTTTTGTTCATCACCTTTTCTGCAAGCCAAGGGAAGCCAAACACCATCGCAGCTTCTCTAACAGTACTGGTTTTGTGAACATGTCTACGCAATTCTCTTTCGTATGCACTTTCTCAAGAGAGACTCCACGTTCATCATTGTCTTGTCTTACAAAATGGTACTTGATAGGTATATGTTTTGTTTTACTATGGTAGGCTAGATTCTTAGCCAAGTGAATAACACTTTGGCTATCACAAAGTAACTTTACTTTGTAAACTAGCTCTTTGCAAGCATAGAAGCAGCTACATATTCTGCTTTGTAGTGGATACAACAACACTGTTCTGTAGCTTTGACATCCAACTAATAGCTCCACCTGCAAGAGTAAAGACATACCCTGAAGTCAACCTTCTCTTGTCCAAATCACCTACAAAATTAGAATCAACATATCCACATACTAAATCACGACCACTGTTATAGGTCATAATAATCATTTGTGCCCCTCAGATACCAAAGCAACCATTTCACTATTGCCTAGTGCTCTTTACCTGGATTTGCCATAAACTTGCTGACCACCCCAACTGCATGTGAAATGTCTTGCTTTGTACTAACCATCACATACATTAAACTTCCTACTGCATTAGCATACATTATTCGAGACATATATTCATTTTATTCTTTTGTACTAGGACATAAACTTGAAGAAATCTTAAAATATAAAGCCAAAGGGACTAAAACTAGTTTCACATCGTTCATACCAAACCTCAAAAGTATCTTCTCAAGATACTTCTATTGTGACAACCAAAGCTTACCATTCCTCCTGTCTCTGAATATCTCCATGCCCAAAATCTTCCTTGTTGCTCCTAGATCTTTCATATCGAACATCCTAGCCATCTGAGCCTTTAATATGTTGATCTCAGTTATGTTTTTTATTGCTAAAAGTATATCATCAACATAAAATACTAAGATAATGAATGGCATTATTCAATTTCTTATAGTAGACACAATGATCATACTCACTCGTATAATTTTGGCTCACCATGAAAGAGTCAAATTTCTTGTACCATTGTTTAGGCGACCGCTTCAGACCATACAATGATTTCTTGAGCCTGCAAACAAATTTCTTGCTACGGTTCTAAAGGAACTCTTCAGGTTGTTCCATGTAGATTTCCTCATCCAAATCTCCATGTAAGAAAGTAGTTTTAACATCTAGCTGCTCCAACTCCAAATCAAGTAAATAAACCAATGCTAATACACTTCGAATTGAAAGAGACTTAACAACTAGTGAAAAAATCTCATGAAAGTCAATACCTTCTTTCTGAGAATATTCTTTTGCAACCAGCCTTGCTTTGTACCTTTCCACCTTATCATCAACACCCTTCCTCATCTTGTAGACCCACTTGCAACCTATAGTTTTTCTTTCTCTTGGAAGTTCTACCAAGTCCCATGTAGCATTCCTCTCTAATGTCTTCATTTCATCCTTCATCACTTCTTTCCATTTATCAATGTTAGAACCCTTCATAGCTTCTGATGGCATGAAGGTTCTTCATCATTAGTACTTAAAGAAATTGATGAAACAAAATCATCATACCTTCTTGGAGGATTTCTGAGCCGCATAGTTCTCCTTAGGGAAGTTTGTGGCTCATCCACATTCTGTTGATTGTTATCATCAACCATGTCTTCCTTTTTTGCAGGAGACTCTTCATGAACATCTTGTTAAACTTTTTCATGTTCACCTTTATTGGTTTCAAAATGAATTTGTTGATACTTTGGTGCTTCTTCCTGTTTCATTTGAACATCTACATTTTATTTGATGAGAGATGACTCATAAAATATTACATCTCTGTTAATGGTGATCTTGTGGGTTGTAGGATCCCACAACCTATAGCCCTCAATACCATCACCATATCCAACAAAGATAGGCCTTTTTTATTTTGGATCTAATTTAGAACGTTGATGTTTCATAATTAGAGCATAGGCTTCACAACCAAAAACTTTAAGATTAGAATAATTACAAGGGTGACCTTTCCATACCTCTTCAGGAATATTGCATTCTATTGCTGTTGATGGTGATTGATTCACCATATAGCAAGCTATAGTTATTGCTTCTTCCCATAGTTCCTGCTACAAGTTGGTGTTACTCAACATACTCTTTGCTCTCTCTAGAAGAGTCTTGTTCATGTGTTCAACAACTCTGTTTTGTTGAGGAGTATAGGCAATGGTTTTATGCCTATCGATCCCAAATTCCTTGCAATAATTCTCAAACTCCATTAACGTAAATTCACCACCATTATCAGTTATTAAACATTTAATGGATCTACCAGTGCTCTTTTCCACTAAATATCTAAACTGCTTGAAAACAGTAAACACATCAGCCTTTCTTTTCAACATATAGATCCACACCTTCTTAGAGAAATCATCTATAAAAGTTACAAAATATGATGATCCTCCATACGAAATAGTAGGGGATGGCCCCCAAACATCAGAATGAATATAATCAAGGATTCTGTCACTGGTTTGTGTTCCGGTTTTAAATATCTGCCTATTTTGTTTTCCATAAATAAAGTGCTTGCAGAAATCTAATTTTAAAGACTTTAGACTAGGAAGTAACTTGCGATCATTTAATACCTTTAATCCTTGTTCGCTCCTATGACCCATCCGTTGATGCCACAGTCGAACATAATCACTTTCTTTCTTAGATAACAGTGTCACATGATCTGACTCAGTTCTTCCTTCTAACAGGAACATGTTACCAACTTTCTTCGTTTTCATAACCAGTAGGATTCCTTTGTAGAATTTCATAACTCCAACTTGAACAATACTATTATATCCTCCAGTGTCTAAGAATCCCAAATAAATTAGGT
>JASDQU010103068.1:397644-412351 GCA_032191745.1 Picea mariana | reverse complement strand
AATAATAATAATGTATCTAATGTATTATTACATTTATGTAATAATGTATTAATAGTTAGGGTTGGGATTATTACATTGTATTTATATATTAATACTTTATTAATGTATTATTATTTTAATAATGTATTAATTAATTAATACATTTAATTATTAATGTATTACTACTATAGCATGGTACATTATACACTAATGTATTAATTAATTAATCAATTTAGTAGTCAAGCAGGGCTTCCTTAAACCCTGGACGCAAAGCCTCATTGTTCCTATTTAAAAAAATGGGGACAAAAACATTCCCTCTAATTATAGGACCGTTATGATTAGTTCGATTTTAGCCAAGCTTTATGGAATTATTTTAGAAAAGAAGTTTAGCATTTGGCTAGAAAGTCACGGTAAAAGAGCTAAAGGCCAGGCCAAGTTTAGGAGATATCATTCAACTGTGAACCATCTTGTTACCTTTAGCACCATTGCAGAGGAGTTACGCAATACTAAAGCCGATCTTTTTTGTTGTTTTGTTGACGTTAGAAAATCTTTTGACATGGTTCCTAGGAAAAACCTTTGGAATAGGTTGGAAGAGATAAAAGTTCCTCTTGAGTTGAGGGATGCTACAAGAAGGATGTATGAGAACGTTATTGCTAAGTTTAAAAACACTGAGGGCTGGTCAAAAGAGATTAACTGCAATATCAGAGTCAAACAAGGTTGTCCCTTGTTCCCTACCCTTTTTGGCATATACATTGATAAGTTAGAAGAATGCTTGGAAAAAGCAGGTTGTGTCAGCCCTACTCTCACTGGTATAGTCATCAATCTTGTTCTTTATGCCGATGATATCGTTCTTATGGCAAGGAGTAACCATGTTCTTGAAAACCAACTAAGAATCCTCAAGTATTTTTGCTCCAATATGGGTATGACTGTTAATATTGATAAGACTAAGGTCATGATTATTAAATCTAATAAGATCCCTTATGATACCTTTGTATATGACAACAACAACTTGGAGGATGTGACTTCATACAAATATCTTGGAATTGATATTCACCACAAGATCAATTGGAATTATAGCATTGAGAAAAGGATTATTGGGGGATGGAAATCTTATTATGGGCTTGAAAACAATTTTAAATCATCTGATCTTTGGAGTTGGGATAAGAAGAAACTCCTCTTTGAGACTCTTGTTACACCTGTTATTCTTTATGTATGTGATGTCTAGGGCTGTAGTATCTCTTGTGAATCCTAGAGAAAGATAAAGAAAATACAAAAGAATTTTATAACCTATAATCTCAAAATTAAAGGAAATATGTCCGATCCCATTCTCCTCGTAGAAAAAAGCCTCTCCCCCATTAAGAACATGGCTATGACTAGATACCTAATGTATAAGAACAAGTTAAACAACATGGAAGACAAGAGGCTACCTAAAATTTCTTCAAAATCAAGTCATAACCACCATCGACTCAACTGAGGATGGCATACAGATGCTCGGTCTTGGCTAAACTATTAGGGAATCATGGACAAAACCATTTTGCAGAATAAAGATACTATTAAAAAACGTCAAATCAAAATTTAAGGAAAAAATGTGGTGTGATAAAGAGTTAGAGGAAAAAATAAAATTAAGGTATTATAAAGATGTAATCAACCCTAATCTAGAAGATCAAAATTATCTATCTGTTTTGCCAAGTGTAAAGAAAAAAATAAGCATTTCTAAGATAAGAACAAATTCTCACAAGCTCCATAGTGAAACTGGGCATTGGTCAATTCCTAAAACTCCATGGGATGAAAGAGTGTGTCACCTTCATGACACTAAGAAGGTTGAAGATGAAAAACAATTTCTCTTAGATTGTCCAGCCTATACCCATATTAGATCTCATTTTCAAAATATTGATCACACTACCAACCTTCCTAACCTCTTAACTCAAAAAACGTATCGTGATCTTGGAAAGATTCTCTTAATGCTTTTCGAGCATAGAAACAAAATTATAAAGAATCACAAGTAATAACTTACCCTCTTAAGGCCTGATAGACCAATTAGGTCTGAGTGGACATTAATCATCATCATCATCATCAATATTTTAATTTATACATTAATAATGTATTAATAATGTAATGATTTATTACAAAATATATTAATTAAGGTCAATGCATTACTACTTTATCAATGCATTTAATAAATACAACTTTTATGCAATAATACTTAATAATACATTCCTTCTATGTAATATATATATATCACATCACTTCAACATTCCTCTCTTTTTCACAAAGGAAACAATTAATTAGATATTTTTTTTTAAACTTCATCGAAACATCATTTTTGTAATGTGTTGAGCACAAACCTACCTTGTCATGCAACGAATAGCCCAACATTACAATTTTACCAACAAAACCACATGTTACAACATGACGAATATAGTAATGTTGCAATGTATAGAACATAATAACATCACACAATCACAAACATAGTAATGTTATAATGTAATGAACATAGTAACATTGCAATATACTAAACATAATCATGTGTCCATGTGATGAAAATATCCCTATTGTCGCAATGTGACGAACATAAATGAACGTCAAAATGTGATGAACATAAAATTGTCGTCACAAACATAGTAATGTCCCAATGGGATGAACAAATATAGATCTCATAATGTGATGAACATAGCCCTCTCATTGAAATATGAAGAAAAAAATCAGACCTTAATATTGCAATGTCTCAAACATAGTAATGTCGCATAGAGCCAAACATAGTAATGTCGCATAGAGCCAAACATAGTAACGTTGCATTCTTTTGAACATAGTAACATCACATTGTCATGATAATAGCCATGTTGTCACAATATGGATAGTAACTTCACAATGTGTCAAACATAAACAATCTCATAATGTGTCACACAAGGCCCCATCGCCGCAATGTGATGAACATTTCCTCATGTTGCAAAGTGACACACATATCTTGATGTTGCAATGTGACAAACACTTCCAAACATTAGAACATGTCAAACATAGTAATGTTGCAATCTACTAAACACGACAACATTTTAATGTGATCAACATATCCCTATCATCACAATGTGATGAACATAAACATGCATCGCAATATGACGAACATATCTCTATTGTCACAATGTGTCAAACATATCCCTATCATCGCAAACATAGTAATGTCATAATGTGATGAACGTATAGAAATGTCGCAATGTGATGAACATAAAGCTATCATCGCAATGTTATGAAATCTAATTGACATCACAATGTTGTGAACATAGCCTTGTTGTCGCAAAGTGACTAACATACACACATATCACAATGTGATGAACATAACCCTGCATTCATAATGTGTCGAACTTAATTTCACATCACAATGTGATTAACGTAGACATGCCATCGCAATTTTATGAACATAGGCCTCTCATTGCAATGTGAAAAACATAACTGGACATCGTAATGTGGAAAACATATCCATGCTGTCACAATGTGACCCACATATCCTAACATCGCCTTTCGACAAAAATTTCTGAATGACACAATGGAATGAACATAATGCAATGTGACACACATATCCTAATGTTGCAATGTGACAAAGACTTCCAAACATCGGAATGTCTTGAGCATAGTAACTTTGCAATCTTCTAAACATAGCAATGTCGCAATGTGATGAACAAACCCCTATCATCACAATGTGATGAATAGAAATAGACGTCCTAATGTGACAAACATAACCTTATTGTAATAATGTGTCAACCATTTCCCTTCCATCGTAAACATAATAACGTTGCAATGTGACGAACATGTAAATATGTCGTAATGAGATGAAAATAGTCGTATGTCACAATGTGGCTAACTTAAATTGACATCACAATGTGATGAACATAGCCTTTTGGTCACAAAATGACTAGCATATGCAAACATCTCAATGTAATGAACATATCCCTTTTGTGACAATGTTACAAACTTGAGTTGATGTCACAATGTGACAAACATAGCCTCCACGTTGCAAAGTGACAAACATTTACAAAAATCTCAATCTCACAAACATAGCCCTCTCATCTCAATGTGAGAAACACAAATGGATTTCATAACCTTTCAAACATAGCCTTGTCATCGCAATGTGACGAACATGTCCCCGCCTTGGAATGTGATGCACATATTCTAACATCGCATTTTGATAAAAAAATTCCAAACATCACAATGAACCGAACATAAAACATTGTCACAATGTGATGTATAGAACCCAATGTTGCAATGTGACAAACACAGACCAACATTATGATGAGACAAACATTTCCTAACATCACAATGTCTTGAACATTGCCCTGTCATTGCAATGTGATGAATATAAACAGACATGGCAATGTGACAAACATAGCCCTATTGTCATAATGTGTCTAATTATCCCTGTCCTCACAAACATAGTAACTTCGCAATGTGACGATCATATACAGATGTTCCAATGTGATGAACATAACACTGTCATCACAATGTGTCAAACTTAAATTGATGTCAAAATGTAATGAACATAGTCTTGATGTCATAAAGTGACTAACATATAAAAATGTCCCAATGTGATGAACATAGCCTTGTTGTCGTAATGTGAGGAACTTGATTTGTCATCACAATGCGATGAACATATCCCTCTCATCACAAAGTGACAAACATATACAAACATCGCAATTTGATGAACATAACCCTCTCATCGCAATATTACAAACATAATTGGACATCGTAATGTGGTAGACATAGCCCTATCATCACAATGTGATGAACATGTACTCGTATTGCAATGTGATGCACGTTTCCTAACGTCTCCTTTCGATAGAAATTTATGAACATCACAATAGAATGAACATAAACCATTGTGGCAATGTCATGTATAGAACCCAATGTGGCAATGTGACAAACATAGACCAACATTGTGATGAGACAAACATTTCCCGATGTTACAATGTGACGAATATAACCCACTATTAGACTATGAGAAACCTTTTCCAACACTATAATGTGGCAAATAAAAACCGTTCATCGTAATTTGATGACCATAACTTTACGATGTGATGTGATGAACAAAATATTATGTCACAATGTGACAAACAAAATTTGATGTCGCAATGTGATGAACAAAACTTTATGTCTCAATGTGATGAAACAAACATGATCAACATTGTAATGTAGTAGTGCCATAGTAAACTATGGTTAAACATAATCAACTTGGCCCACCATAATCACATCGACATGGTTAAGGAAGGTCATCCATGGGCATAGTCAACCATAATAAACCAAGATCAAACCATAACTAACCATGGTCATGGTCAACCATAGTCAACCATGGTGAGGGACAACCATGATAAACCATATTGAACCTTTCCTTCTGAAACTCAACCAAGGTTTACCAAAGTTAACCATGGTCATGGTCAACTATAAGAAACCATGGTCATTGTCAATTAATTTATCAATGTATCAATACTTTAATAATGTATTATTAATGTATTACTAATTTAATAATGTATTTATTAAGGTATTAATACTTTAATAATGTATTTTCTAATGTATTATTACTTTATTAATGTATTAATAATTTAATAAGTTACATTATACATTAATGTATTAATACATTAATTTTTACATTTCATTAATGTAAATATGTATTAATACTTCAATAATGTATTACTAAAGTCATTAACGTTAATGTATTACTACTTTATTAACATTTTTTTTAATGTATTAATACTTTAGCAATGTATTACATTATATACTAATAATAATTAATACTTTAACTTTCACATTACATTTCTCTGATAATATATTAATAATTTAGTAATATATTACTACTTTATTAATGTATTATTAATGTTTTTATTAATAATAATAATATAATAATCTATTTTTAAGGTCACAGCCAAGCCAACATACCAAATTGGTGTATGAGACCCCCTTGTTTGTGGGACAAGGGACCCCCCTCTGCCCAACGATTTGACTAGTAAAGTCTACGAAGGTATACATACCCTACCCCCCTTTGGATTTGAACCTGTGATCTCTTAAGAGGAAACACATGTTCTTAACCATTAGGCCCACACAGGCTGTATAAAATTTATTAACGTATAAAATTAATTAAATTAATACATTGTATATATTATTTTATTAATGTTGTTCATAGTCATGACCATAAGAAACTGTAATCATAGCTAACAATCTATTTAACAATATATTATTACTTTAATAATATATTATTAATGCATTACTTTATTAGTGTATTGATACTTGAGCAATGTATTAATGTACTAATAAATTAATACACTACATTATTACTCTAACAATACTTTATTATATACATTAGATTACAGTAATATAATAATGTATTGTTAATGTATTAAAATTTTAAATGTGATATTAATACACTAATAATGTAACAATGTAACAATTAACTAATACATTACATTATTAATGTATGAGTACTTTAACAATTTGTCCCGAAGAAGGAGCGCACGGCTCTGGAGAAATTCCAAGCTAGGGTTTGACAATTGTGGTCTCAAGAACAGACAAAATGGTCACCAAAGGGGGTGGGAGTGAAACCCCCTCATACAAGAAGGTAGATGTGGACAGGAGGAAAGGCCCACAAGGCATTGGTTTCAAAGAACCATTGACAATCAGCTTGGAATCAGGATCAGAAAAGAATCAAGATAGAAATGAGGAAAAAAGAGATTGTGTGGGGAAAGAAGCCAAAGAAGCCCAGAAGGATGCATGAGAATCAATGAACCCTAGTGGGGTAGATGGGCGCAACCCATGTAAACCTAAAACAACACTGATACCCAAGGTTATACTAGAAGACCCACAAATGCAACTCTATCGGGACTAGATGAAGACGCATGCACTAATCTGCAAGTTCATGGGTCTGTGGCCCACCGAAAGAACGTTGTGCAACTGGATAAAATATCAGTGGAAAACAAGTGGAGAAGTGGAAATCCACTTGGGCTCGAAAGGGTTTTTTAGATCATTCTTCATGAACATGGAGGACAAGGATAAAGTATTTGAGGGGGGTCATACTTCCATGCCTCAGTAGGGATGTAAATGCGGTCATGTAAGGAAAACTTCTCCCCAGAGAAAGAAACCTTTAAAAATGTCCCAGTTTGGCTGAAACTTTACTCCTTACCGCTAGACTACTGGTTTTCATCCACCTTCAAAGAAATATAGAACATGCTTGGAAAATATGTTAAGACATCGAAAGAAACTTAAAAGGAAGATATACATCCTATGAAAGGAACTACATAGAGATGGATGTTTCAGGGGCGCTCCCAGAAGCCATAAGCCTGGAATTCAGACATGAGGAATGGATACAGACCATCTACTAAAGGAAGATGCCGTTTAGATGTATAATATTCCATGAAGATGGGAACCTGGTCAGAGAATTCCCTCTTAATAAAAAACAAGAAACAAAAAACACCAAAATACAACAGGATGAGGACGGGTTTGTAAAGCTGAACCACAAAAACAGAGAAAACAAGAAACAAAGCAAAGCCCCAACAGGAAGCAATCCGGAAGCTGGGACTAGAACAGAAGTGTGGGACAGGGCCAAACAAGGCTGATAAGGAGGAAATGAAAATACAAAATCTATAGAATATTCTAGGGAACAAGCAACTCCCGAGAACACAAATATTCCAAGAAGCAAGAGAGAACAAGGAGGTGGCGCAAGTTGTATGGAAGGAGGAAATGAAGATGCCAACACCCCAAAGTAGGAGGAAAATAGATACTCATAGACGAAACCAAGCAAGGTAGGCACGAATATCCTTATCTCAAAGACATTGTGGAAATGGAAGGAATAGATCTCTCGAACATATTGGAGCTTTGTAAAAGGTAGGAAGTAGACAATGTGCTAGTGGAGCAACTAGATCACATTCAATACCTATTCCTTCTAAGGGAGGAAGAAAAATATAGAGGGATCAAGTGCACACATGGTGATATAGGACACCTAGGAATCAAATCAGGTGAGGGACAACCACAAAATTCACTGAAGCAGACAAGAAATAAAAAGGAAAGGAAATCAAACAGTGTAGCCCTATAAGAAGTAGGATTCCTGCTGATAAATTCAGGTAAGATAAAAAATCTCTTTCCCAAATCCCCCCCACATGTTTAAATGAAGATTATAACATGGAATATAGGAGGCCTAAACAACCCATGAAATCAAAGAATCCTTAAAAATAGACTGAGGAATGAACAACCTAGCCTTTATTTTATCCAAGAGACAAAATGCACTATAGACAGAATGGAAACAATCAGTAAAAAACAATGGAGTAAGTATAAGATGTTGGTTGTTGAAGGCCAACAGATGGAAGGTGGTATTCTCACACTGTGGAACCCACAATCAATGAACCTACCAACAACCAAAGCCATGAGACACACACTTTCGGTTAACATGCAAATTATAGGTAACAAGGAGGTGATTATATGCACTAATGTGTATGGTCCCCAGATGTTGGAGGAAAAAAGGATAATTCTCCTAAACCTAGAAAATCTAAATTCCCGATCCAACAACCTCCACTGGATCCTGGAAGGGGACTTCAACATCATCAGTAGACTTGTGGAGAAAAAAGGTGGCACTAGGACATTGGATAGAGATGCGGAGGAATTTTCATCTTTCATTGATACAATGGAGATGGTGGACATTAGGACCAACAATGGCTAGTTTACCTAGAATAAGAAATGACTAAATGACCACAAAGTAGCTATAAGGCTAGACAGATTCTTGGTGTTGGAATCCATCATTCTTCAAGGACTAGCTGTCGACTTCACCATCATTCCATGGGGGGGTTCAGACCATTCACCAATTCAATTGGAAGAAAACTTTCAAACCACTTCGAAGAACAAACCTTTTATATTTGAGAAATTTTGGATTGAACATCCCACCTTCAAGGAGAACATCAACCAATGGTGTTGGGAAGAACTTCCGTATCAAGGGACAAGGATGTTCAAAATATACAAGGAGCTCAAGTACATCAAACATAAACTCAAGGAGTGGAACAAGGAAATCTTTGGAAATATAAACCAAGAGAAAAATGTATCGAGGACAAAATGAGGAAACTCGAGGAACTATGCATCGACGAGGGATACACAGAGGATCAGAAAATAGAAGATATCCAAATGACCCAAGAATGTTAAGAAAGATGCTATCAGAAGGAAACTCTATGGTGCCAAAAGTCCAGAATCAGATGGCTAAAGGAAGGAGAGAGGAATACCAAGTTTTCGCATAGGACAAACATTGCAAGAAGAACCCACAACAAAATCTTGAAAATTAGGGAGCATGAAGGGATCGAAAGAGAATCCCACAAGGACATTGAAAATACACTGGCCAATCACTTCAAGGGGATATCCCAGGAACCCAACCAAGATAGAACTGAGGCCATACAAAGGATAACTCAGCACATCCCCAGGTTGGTCACTGAGGAACAAAATATCAATCTAAGCAAACCCATCGTAAAGGAGGAAATTGAACAAGTCATCTAGGAGATTCCTAATGGAAAGGCCCCACATCCAGATGGCTTCACAGTGGAATTATTCAAAGCCTTCTTGGAAGTGTTTAAAATCAGGCCTTGAAGAATTAAAAAGTAGTGGAGGAAAATCGAAACTGCAGTGGAGACGTGGCAAGCAGCATGAAGCACAGGTGGTATCCATGCAGGAAATGACACGTGGCCTCTAGAGAAATTCTGGCATTGAAACCATTTAGTTTTTCAAAGTATATAATCCATCTTGATTTTATTTTTTACTAGTAGTATGACTTGCTATGTTTGAAATTTTCATTCCTACCTTGCCTATTTTATCTCTTCAATGTATTTATGAAATTTACTCATAATGATTTATGTATACTTCCAATTGTTTAGAGTTAAGTACAATTTTCATAGTCACTTCTTTAAATAGATCATCTAGATTGTGTGTCTCTATATGTGCCACGACAAATAAAGTTATATACATAGCAGGAGAAAAAGATATGCATGAGAAAAAAATAAAACAAACAAGAAACATATAAAGTTAGATTCAAATTAAATAAACACAATCTCTTGACATTCAACATAGTTGAAGATAAAAATATATGAGAACATAAATATAAAAGGAGATAAAAATAGTTTTATTTGGAATATATCAAAAAATAATATTCTTTGTTACATATTCCTGGAAATTTAAATGAGTTTGTCATATAGATTGGGATTGGGGCTCTCACGAACCATAAGATACATCTATACAAGAAATATGATTGTAGAAAGAAGAAGTGGGTGACGATAGAGAGAAATACCTAAGAAGAAGAAACTGGAAGTTATCCGTCTTTGTCTAGAGATTTCTATTTAAAAAGGTGGAATAAACGGATTGATAAACAAAGCAGGATGTGATCAGTATAGACTTACAGTGATGGTACATATCTCCCCCTTCGCTATTTTGTTGCTAATGCCTTTTTATTATTGTCGTCGACAACTACTGGAATCATGCCAAATTCAGGTTTCCCTTCATCAAAGAGCTTCTCCATTGCCCTTTGGACCCATTATTTAATGTATCCTATCAAGGGGGCCACATTGATCTCATCTTGGATTTTTGTGTTGAAAATTTCCTTTTCTAATTCCATTAGATTGATAGAAAGATTACATAGAGCTTGATCAATTTCTTCATTTTGTATTGAATAGTCAACTAGCCAGTTGTCTATGTCATCTTCACCATATTCAAGGATGTTGTAAAAAAATTCTAAAGAGAACCCGTTAAAAATATCAACTTGTTTATCGAAGGTTTTCTTACTTAAGGGAAAGGAGTTGACAATTAAGTTGGGGTCTTGGACCTCGTTGTCAGTTTCGACTAAGTCTATTTCAGTCAGTTTTCTGAATAATTCTTCTTTATTTGATATGTCTTGTTCACATGATTAGACAATGAGATGCAGGTTCTTCACTTTCTCTTTCCAACATGCATTTAATTGAGTGATCCGGTTTTGGGAGGGGAGATATTCTTGTGTTATTCTCATATTTGTGATGTTGTTGACATGGATACCAAAATGGATGACCGTGTCTAAATATAAACGTTCCTCATTTTTAAATCCACTTGCAAATGTTCATGAAAAGCATGTTCGCTCATCCCAAGGGAAGCCATACTTTGTGATGTTTCCTAGGCCTCAGTAATTAACTCCAATCTTTTCTTGATATTCTTCTCCACATAGCCTCTACATGATGCGAGGAGGTCGAAGGATCCTTTTAACTTGGCTACAGGGGTGGCAGGCATGCCTATTGCTAATGGAATGGAAATCAATGGCATAGGAATCTAAGATTCCTCCAATTCCTTGACTCGGTCCTTCAGTCTCTCATTCTCAGCCTCAATGCCTACAATGGAATCATCAAGAGCATATTCAGTTCCTCGATGAAGTCTGGATATTTGGGATAGCTACATGTTCCCAAGGTTAATCTCTGAACGAGATTTCACTTTCTTATTTCTTACATATCTCTTTTCAATAATTAAATTTTTAGACTCGCTATAAAAAACAACGCTCTGGAATACGACGGATTCATCTTCGTCAAAATTTTTTGTCTCAGCTATTTCCATTGGGAAGCTATGCTGGATTTCATCCCCAGGATGATCAACATTGCGGAATATGATATCCATATCAGTCTCAAGTTCCATTTTCTCACTCTCAATTTCAGGATCTTCTGCTTTCACTACAATTTTTTTTCTCTTCTTCTTCATGGGAAGCTTGTGAGAACTATCAATTTTAATGCGAGGAGGTTTGTTATCTCCTCCTCCGTTTAAAGAATTTTGGCTTTCTTTCTTACTGGGGTGGGCCATTGGAGAGATGCTCCAGGATGTTGTACTCTTGGGAGTGGTATCTGAGTATTGAACACTCTTCTCACCAAGGACTTTTCTCCTTTTCTTGTACAATTCAATGGTGCTTTGCAATGTCTCTATGTCGATGGCATCAGAAGCAAGAGTGTTGTCATTAGTGTCTCTATTTTCTCTCAGGAGTTTATGGAAAAAAAATTTGATGAAGCCAACTGTAAGTAAATTTTCTAAAAACATTCCATTAGGGTCGAGCCCGATTAACCTTTCAACATATATTAGGTTCAAGTTGTTGAAATGGACTACAAATTCACCAATTTTGTTGACATTCCTTAACACAAAGTCCTCGACTTTCCAAGGAAGAGGAATGAACTGTTTTTTTCTCTTCTCATTAAATAGATGTAACAAGTAGCTGTATTTCCTTGTTATTTCTATAACAATCATTTTGTCTATAATGTGACATGGAATAAAAGAAGGATTTTCCTTAGAGCCAAAAACCCTTATCGCACTGTAATTCTCCATTTCTTCATGTGCCACCTTCCTGTCCAACAACTTGGTTGCTTGGTCAGACATGTGGGGACCATCCTTTCCTAAAAACAAATAATTGAAAACATAGACAAAGTCATTAAAAACCTCATAAAAACAGTGGGAGGCCTTGTGCCTCCACAAGGCCTAGTACTAGAAGGTTACTGGGTCAAATTCCTCGTTTACATTCTTGGAAAAATAAAATTTTGGAAACATACAACAATGCACTATCACAAAAACCAAGTAGGATGACATATAAAATTTCTTCTCATTTTTGAAGCTTAACAATTGGGAACAGATTTCAATGGAAATTAGCTTCCCCCAACAAAAAATGGCTTGTTCCATGAATGTGAAATACAAAATATAAAGGACCATGCAGGAAATACTTGTTGTGGATTCATGTCCCGTTATTCTTGTAAACAACCAGGGAATTTGCCGGAATGGATTTCTAAATGAACTAACCTGCAAGCTTGTGATATCTTCCGAAACTCTCATCAGGTCTTCCAGGAACTTGGGCAAGAGGTCCAACCCATTATTCTTCTTTTTTAGGAACTTCTTGGAGTCTTCTCCTCTGAACATCAATGTTGGCTCCAAAAATCTTAACATCTTGCAGAAGACCTGAGTTGACAAAGAAATAGGAGAGTGGTCCCACATTGGAATAATTATTTGGCCAAAAATATATTTACCGGTGGAGCAAGAGATCAACACTTTACAGTCAAAATATTTAGGGACAAATCCTCCATGATCAATTCCATAGGTCCAAATTACTTCATTTTATGGGAAAGGGGATGAGTAGTAAGAATATACCCTCGACCACTCAAATTTTTGGTCCTCACACCCGAATATGTTCACTGTATCCCCATAGAACTATTGTCAATATGGTGCCATAAGTTTATGAGAACATCTGTTTACTCCAGACAATGATTGAAATGAATAGTTGGAGGGGATAGTATAACCCTCCTCAAGTATGGTTGAATTCATGTGAATGGGAAATCTCCTTGAGCCTTTCGCTCATTAATGGAAATCTCTATGGGTGTTGCATGATGAGTTGTTAGCAGTAAAGATTAGTTATTTCATACTTAGAAGTGCGAAGGTGGTGGGTACGGAGAAGTGAAATTAAGGATTGGAGGTTTCGTTAACGTGCCAATGCGATGATGCACAAACGAAATTCCATGATGTTTGATATTAACACTTAGAAGGGATAACATAACCCTCCACAAATATTAGTTTAATGTGTATTAATAGGAGATATCCTTGAGCCTTTTCCTCATTAATGACAATTTTTACAGTTCCTGCATGATGAGTTGTTACCATTAAAGATTACTAATTGCATATTTAGAAATAAGATCTTATATATATAATAATGTTTTTATAAACAATTGTTTTATTATAAATGAGACTCTTATATATATATATATATATAAGTATGAAAAGAGGTCAGAAGGGCTTGAAAGTAGGGTTGCAAGGGATACTAAGGAGAGGTGAGTGCCCGACGTTCAAATTATATATCTATATCTCTATATATCTATAGATCTATATATATATATATATATATATATATTAATGTTTTTATAAGCAATTTTCTATTATAAACAAGTATGAAGGTGATGGGGACACGGAAGAGCAAGTAAGGAATTGCCAAGTATGAAAAATGGTCAGACGCACTTCAAAATAGGGTTACAAGGAATACTCAAGAGAGGTGAGGGTCCGACTGTCAAATTGTATGTCTCAGAAATTTTGAATGCAAAACACGTAAAACGGTAGAGGGCATGATGGGGCAATCCAATGCTTGGTTTGTATATTTGCAAAATTTCGAGTGTTGTTTGCAGGTCCAGAACAATGGAAGGGAAATCTTGAGCTCACCTATCTAGGAAACCGCAATCGAAAAAAGTGGATAAGTATGGAATAGTGAAAGTGTAGGTCGGACTGGTTTTCGCGAATATATTGAAATTTGCAATAGATATCCCATTACCTGACAAGATATTTTCTACAGGTATATCACGGAATTCCAGGTGTTTTTTGTAGGTTGCATAACAAAGCAAGGGAAATATTGAGCTCACATGTCTGGGAACCCGCAAGCGAAAAATTGGCTAAGTATGGAATAGGCAAATGGTCGGTGGGACTCGTTTTCGCTAATATATTGAAATTTTTAATAGATATCCCATTACCTGGCAAGATATTTTCTTCATGTTTTTGGACAAGCTGTGTAGGGATAGTAAGTGTGACTGTCTCCTCAAGGATCTTACTCATTCACGACAATATTCACGGTATAGTAATGTTTTTTATAAACAATTTTTTTATTGTAAATAAGAATCTTATATATATAAGTATGAAAATCATTCGGACGGGGTTTAAAGCAGTGTTACAAGTGATACTCAAGAGAGGATAGGGCCCAACGTTC
>JASDQU010103068.1:303069-316496 GCA_032191745.1 Picea mariana | reverse complement strand
TGTTGCTATGTTCTATCTGCATTACGGATATAATTGAATGTTGGTTTGAAACTGTCTGAAATCCATTTATGTTTCCATAGAATCCTAATGGGATCGACACAATGCACTTTCATATAATTCTTCAATGCTCCATATTAGATCAAATTACTTGAGCCAATACAATATTCAAGAATTACGAGACTATTGAACCATGAAAACGAGAAGAGGTGTTAAATCCAACAAAGAAGCACCAACCAAGATTCGAACGATTTTTTTTTAATAGTAAATCTATAAAACAAAATATTGGGAAGTTTATATTTATCCATAAACAATGGACTGTGTTCTTTTCACCAAAGAATTGAACATATTTGTCATAAATACAGGTATAGGAGCTACCAAAAAAAACAGGTATATTTTTCATATTTGTTCCTTTAGTGGGACAACATGCAGGAGCCATCAAGATTCTCTTCAACATGCATACAAAACTCATAGATATGATTTTTAGGAAGTCCTTGTAGTATTCTCCTCGGAAGTTCAATGTTGGCTTCTGCAATATCAATATCTTGTGGTAGACGTGAGGCGACAAAGATACAGGAGAGTGGTTCCACAATGGAATAATTATTTGGTTTGAATCAAGTCAACAACACTCTTACTGCTGACATTGGCAACCTAGATACATTGCAAAGCACCACTGAATTGTACAAATAATAGGGGAAAGGTCCTGGTGAGAAGAGTTTTCAATCTGTGGCCACCACTACCAAGAGTACGACATCCTGCAGCATCGCTTGAATGGACCACCCCAGTAAGAAACAAACCTAGAATTATTCAAATGTAGGAGGACATAAGAACCCATCCTTGTGGTAACATTGATAGTTCTCGCAAGCTTCACATGAGGAAGACAAGAAAAAATGTTGTAGGGAAAGCGAAAGAGCCTGAAACTAAAAGTGAGGACACACCAGGAGACCACCTCCTTATAGTCTAAGAGTTTAGGGAGACATCATGCACGATCAATTTGAGAGGTACAAATTAATTCATTTTGGGTGGAAGGGAACCAAGAGACCTCCTCGTTACAGACAAAGACTTCAGGGACATAGATTGCACGGGCAATTCCATAGGCCCAAATTAGTCAATTCTGGGCAAAGGAGATGATTAGTAGGAATATTCATTACACCACTGGGAGTTCTGGTCCTCATCCCTTAAGATGTTAATTGTATATCCATAGAATGGGAGAGTGGTCCCGTAATTGAATAATTATTTGACTTGAAATATATCTCCGGGCACATCATGAGACCATTTCATTACAGTGAAAGACTTCCACCCAAAATAGACTAGTTTGGCCCTCTGGAATTCCTACTCTTGAGATGCAAAGAGGATATTGTGTTCAACATTGGTTTCTTTTGTAAAACCCCCTCCTTTCATCTTGTCATGGCTGCCATCGTTGATCTGGGAAGTGCCCCCTGTTATGGTTGATTTCAATTTGGGTGCAGGAGTGGGAACATCATCTGCATTCCCATAATCCATCATCATATCATCGTCCATCAGATCATCTTCTTTTATCTTGAAATCGACCGCATCAACCTCTATGCCGACCATCAATGCAGGCAGGCGGGCTGTCTAAGCAGGGGTGGTTGCCTTGGAATTATTTGGCTTGAAATATATCTCTTGGTGCACCAAGGGACCAACTCCTTTTTTTCTTCTGGGAGGAGGGATATGAGTAGTAATGATATTCCTYGGAGCACTGGAACTTTTGGTCAWCATGCCCAAAGGTTTTTATTGTATTTGGAAAAAAATGTTGTCGAACTATTGCCATAAGTTAACGAGAATGTTTGTTTCCTCCAGATGATGTTTGAGATGAACATTCGAAAGGGATAATATAACCCTCCCCAAATATTGGTTTAATGTGTATCAATGGGATATCTCCTCGATCCTTTCACTGATCAATGACAATCTCTATGGTTCGTGCATAATGATTTGTTAGCATTAAAGATTGCTAATTTCATATTTAGAAAAAAGTCTGAAGGTGGCAGTGAAAATGAAGACCGATTAAGGATTGGAGACTTCTTGAAGCCTCGAAGCATATGACACGTGAAAGAGGTTGCATGATGCTTGAAATGAACACTTGGAAAGGATAAGACAACCCTTTGCAAATCTTTGTTTAATTCCTATTAATGATAGATCTCCTCGAGCCTTTTAGACATTAATGACAATATTAACGGTTCCTGCACGATGAGATATTAGAATTAAAGATTAATAATTGCATATCTATAAAGAAGTGTGAAGGTGGCGGGGATGGCGAAGAGAGATTAAGCATTGGATATTTCTTGAACCTGCCAACCTACGAAAGAGATTCCAAGAAATGTCCAAGTATGGAAAGCGGTCGGTCAGGATTCAAAACAGGGTCATAAGTTATACTCAGGAAAAGTGAGCGGTCGATGGTCAGATTGTATGTCTCTAAAATTTTGAATACAAAATGTGTAACACGGAACAGGGCACAATGATAGATTTTTGTGGTTAATTTGTATATCGCAGAATTTCGGGTGTTTTTTGCAGGTCGCAAAACAATGGAAGCGCAACATTGAGAAAGTCTGACTAGGAACCGATGATGGAAACAGTGGCCAAGTATGAAATGGGGAAGCAGTTGGTCGGAATTGTGATACAAAAGCAAGAGACATATTCAGAACAGGGCATATTAACGGGCTTGAAAACAAGGTCACAAGTTATACTAGGAGACGTGAGGGATCGATAATCAAATTGTATGTATCCAAACTTTTGATTGAAAAATGTGTAACATAGAACATGGCACAATAACGGACTTTGACATTCAGGTGTTGTATATAAAAGCATTAGACATTCAGAAAAATGACTAAGTAACCAGAAAGGGAAAGTAAAGGAGAAAAATAAAGGTGAATTTGGTTGTCAATATGTAGATCGACGAATTATGGGTGTTGTTTGCAGGCAAAAGAACAATGGAAATGCAATGTTGAGCTCGCCTACCCGGGAGCCTGCAATCCAAAAAAGGTGTTGAATATGGAACGAGGAAGCGGTCAGTCAGAATCGTGATATAAAATCATCATTTGAAATTTGAACACGTGAATCTGCCAACCTGCGCACCTAGACATTTTCCAAAAAATGACTAAGGAACTAGAAAGGGAAAGTAGAGGGAAAAAAGTAAGGGGATGGCAATTTTTGGAAGCAAGAATTGGTGTTAAGAAATACCCATTGATGGTCTTAACAATAACTATGAAGTGAATTAAACATATGAACAATATCTTCAATCAAGGAATAGATAAAGTGAGTCATGCTTATAGTTTCTAGGATGTGTTTGCATAAGATAAGCATTGAAAAGCCACAAGAAAATCAATTTTGGGATGTTCAAGTAAAATTATTGTACTATCAAATTCACCGTAAGTATAATAACAACGACTAATTTTAATTTTTTTATTTTTGGCTGATATGATAGTTCCATCAGACTTCACATAGCGTATATCCTTTTGTTTAAAAATATTTATGAAGATGAATTTTGGTAAGTTCATCAATCAACTGAAAGTGTTAAAATGAGGCACATACTACATTTGTGTCAGAGAGATTATATTAAAAGGAAAAAAAGGTCATCTATATTCTTTAAGATCATAGAAAAATTGCCAAGATTCTGAATGTATCATTAATTTTCCAAAACAAAGCATACAACCAAGAGCCTGGTAAACACCAAATGTATTGAAATTTGAGGCACAAGGAAACACATTAACACATAAGGTGCCAAGGGAGATCCCACAAGGGTCCATATAGAAGTATGCATCGACCTATGAATCAAACAATCTGATATAAAAAAAACACACATGGCATTGGTTTTCTCCTACATGTGGTATATTTTCCCATGAGAAAATAACTGGGCCCATGAGAACCCTGAACTATAGCAAGAAAGCACTTGAACAAAAGTCTGCCAAACACGAGACATCACAAAACCAATAGAGATTCGACATTGTATCCCAGCTATGACCAAACCCCCAAATGGTCACCAACAAACTTGTCGATTACTATTTTACCATGAAGCAAGATCACTATGGACATTTACTTCTGATAGTGCTATATTCTATCACTACAAGTTCTAACAATGCTAAATTTCCAATATTATTGGAAATGCCCAATGGTTACATTTAGAGGAGCGAGCCATTTCGATGGTTTAAAGGATGGGCCTGATTTATTACCATTTGGATACTTTGTATGGGGTTTGTCCTCATGCTTCCCATTTCTGGACTGAACAATCTTATGTGCTTCCTGTTCAATTTTCCATGGCACTGCAAAATTCTATTCATATCCTCATTGGGTGGCATGGAAAGATACACATGAGATTGTTTTGTTTTCTACCAACGCTTGATATGTCTTTTTTTAATTTTGTTTTAGCCGATATGAAGTATTGCATTGTCCTGATTTAAGATAAATTTTATATGCATCCGAAAGTCGCACAACATGTAGACATTGTTTTCCTTTTAATGTATACTTCATATGGAAATTTTTCTATCCCAAGAATCACATCTTGTAATGAAGTATATCTAATTGTACAATGTATGATTATGTTTTCGACGGTTCAGATGGCAGTGTCAAGGCAATGTCTATATATGTAAGGGTATTTTTAACTGCATCATAGACAATAAATTGTACCATCATTTATGAAAATAGAGGAAGAAGCAGGGGAGTTGCATTTGGAACATAAAAGCTCGATGGGGGTCAAGTATGCATTCAATGTAAGAAAAACACCCTCAGCCTGGGCATGTGAGCATATCAATTAATATATTGAACAATATGATATACAACTGCAAAACAAATAAAAAATATACAGAAAATTGATGAAGGGAATTTGTATGAGCAAAGTGAGGATGAAATTGTAGATGTATATGCACAACAATTGTTGAGATAGTTAGTTTCTTGAGATCCTATACTATGTCTATTCGCAATTCTGTTACAAATGTTGCTTGGGTTGTGTGAAAGATCCTTTCTTTAACATATCTTTTTTTCGTTATATTTTTGAAGAGAATAAGTGGAAATTTCCCTTTATGCAATTGTTGTTCCATTGAGGAAAATAAATTTGAATAGGTGTCGAACAAGTGTGTTGCAACATGGAACAGTGAAATAGTTGTGTAACATAACCGAGATACATGGACATGTGAAAGTAAAGGACAAAACTAGATATGGAGAATGGTACCATTGCCTTGTTATTGTCTGACTCTCCATATATTATATGGAGAATGGGTTGCAAGCCAAGTTTTATCATGAGTGTGACAACTGCATTAATGGTTCTGATTGGGTAAGTGTCGTTGCTCTATGGAAGTTGGTTGGTTGTTGTGTCCAATACGATATGATACTCTGAAAAAATCATCGCAATTGTTTCCACAATACTTGTTTCGTTGAGCGATATAATCCGATCACAATCACCATGGTCATATACTATTTTTGGAAAAACATTAAAATTTGTAATGGATATCCCATTACCTAGAAATATCTTTTCTTCCTGTTTCAGGACAAGTTGTATAGGGATAGTTAGTGTGACTGCCATCACGTCTTCGTTGTCTGTCATGTTAGCATGCATAATGCACCTAGTTTTGTTTTCCTTGTCCAAGTAGGTGTTATAGATGACCATTATGTCCCTGATGAACACTTGTCCAGTTCGACGGTTGTTCAAGCCTTCTATTGATAATATTTTGGGTGTTATAAGTTTAGACATGGTGACATTTTTTGAACAGGAAAAGTAATGTGATGGTAGTCTACATTATTTTTTTGTTTTCTTTCTTTCCTAGAATAAATGTACAAGTAGACGCACAACTTGGATGAAGTATGGAGGTCAGAGTTTTGTAACTATACCTCTTAGTCTGTGGAACTTTCACTATGTTCGGTGTCTCACTTGCGCTCGTCGATACTTCTTGTGAACTACAAAGTATGTGTTGCAGATGGAATCAACATATTTATCATGGAATAGATGAATAAATAGCTTAGGATATTTTTTTTATAAACATATCAGGAGCACAATGTATGAATCTTTACCTTTGGGCTTTTCGTTCTGTTGATCTTTGCAATGATTCACTGCTCATGCCCATGTCACTAGTCCAACCTTTTCTGATACAAGCATGTGTAGATGAACATCAAAAGGACTAATTAAACATGTGCATTGTATATTGTCCATAATTATTTTGAATGTCACATTCAGGCTTGAAGGAGATGGAATACAAAATAGGGTGTTAAGGGATACTCAAGAAACATGATGACCCGACGGTCAAATTGTATGACTCATAATTTTTTACTGCAAAAATGTGTAACAGAGAATAGGGCATGATGGGGGAGTATGACGACCAATTTTTTATATCGCGGAACCCTCGAATCTAGAGGCGCAATCTTGTTCCTGCCAACCTAGGAACATGCAATCGAAAAAGTGGCTAAGTATGGAATGAGGAAGTCATCGATGCGAGTCATGATATAGAAGCATGAGTATAAATGTGAACCCATGAGTCTGTCAACCCATGCACCTAGACATTTTAGGAAATATGACTAAGCAACACAACCAGAAAGAGAAATTAGAGGATAAAAACAAATGGGAATTCGATTAAGTATAGAAGAGGGAAAATAAAGTGATAATAGAGAGTGGGAAAACAGAAATGGGGAGGGAAATGTTTGGAAGTGAGAAGTCTCAACAAAGGCCCATTGTTTCCAAATCATCGTTATCTAGTCCAATATTATATGCATCTACTCATTTTGTGTGTTTGATTTACTATCACAATTGATATACCTTTTCGAAGATTGTACTTCAGCCCCCTCTATTATGGAATATAAGAATTCATATTTTTGTCCAACTAATCTATTTCTTTCAATGTCGCAACAAAAAAAATAGAATTCACATGAAGATAAGTTACTCTGTAGGAAGATATGTAGTATCTACATACAATAAATTAGGTGCAAAGAAGTAGAACACGTAGAACAAATATACATACAATAAATGAAATACTAAACAATGGAATATGAAATAAGAGTAGAAGAATGAACCTTTGTATCTCTTCTTCTACATTTGCAGAAAAGAGTCCCTCGTCCTCTATAGTTATTATGTCTTTTCAAATGTTGCAATGCATAAAATTCAATGGACATGAAGGTAAGTTGGTATGTAGGAAGACATGTAAAAAAGTAAACAGAGTTCGATTTATTTCAATGTAGTAGCATAGAGAATACAGTTGATATCAAGATAAGTTATTTTGTAGGAAGATTCACAATATCTACATACAATCAATTAGGTGCAAAGCAATAGAACACATATACAAACAAAAAATGAAATACAAAACAATGGAATATGAAATAAGAGTACGAGCATGCACCCTTGTATCTCCTGTTCTACATTTGCGGTAAAGAGTCTTTCGTCCTCTCTAGTTATTCAGTTTGTTTCAATGTGGGAACACACAAAATACAACGAACATGAATGGAAGTTGGTATGCAAGGGAGAACAAGTAATATGTACATATAGTAAATGATAATCAAAGGAATAGAATAAAAGAGAGTTAGAAACATGAACCTTTTCGTTTCTTGATCCATGGTTGTAATTATATAGAATTTTTCATATCCAAAATATATTACAAGCCACAAAATATTAAGAAATTGCATGGTTGTAGCTGAATGACTTGGTTTTGTGCAGAAAGGTATCCAGATATGCTTTGAGACATGGAAATATATTTTTTCAATATCTTTGATGTATATTTCATATTTCAAGTACAAGACAAATTGTATCATGGTGAGACCTATTTCTGTATAGAATAAAAAGGTTGTATTGTGATATGGGCACATTTAACCATATATGGTTAATAAGTGCAGTTTTCATATGTTTTATCTTAACCAAAATAAATTAGACATTGTAATTGTAGATGGAGTTGTCCAATTATTTGTTATGTCACTATTTTGTAGCATGTCAACAATGAAGTATCCTAGAATGATAATGGTTTCGTCCAGATGTAAATGGTGTGATGCATTTGAGAAGACATTCATTATGTTAGTAATGTTGCACATGAAGTGGCATAGAAATTGAATATTGCAATTTGCAATCCATGAAACACGACTCCAATTAGCACCATATAAGTATATTTTTCTTCTACAAGAAAATTTTCCAAAGGCATGTAGGTATGGTTCAGAGTTAGGAGAAAAAATTGGAGAAACATTTAAGAGAAGGATGGAAAGATATGCCAATTTTGTGCAATTTTGTTGTAGCCTAGTCACGGTTGTACCATACATATCCCTTCTACACCTACATGTAGTTTTCTTCTACAAGAACATCTTGCAGAGGCAACAAGATTCACATCGTAGTTTTCATTCGAAAGACACGGGTTCAATTTCCTTACGGGAACTGCAGGTATGGGATAGGCGCTAGATTTCGACTTCGTCACACACAACAAAGGGATGAAATTTGCAATGCTAGAAAAATGACAACCAAAGTTGTGCACACGAAACTGGCATGGACATGGTGCAGAGTCCCAGGAAAAAATCAGAGGAAAATTGAAGAGCACGAGAAAAATATATGACAACCTCTATGGAAAGTCTGCAGGACAAGAACGATGAATACATACTTAAATATTCTTACCTGCAAAATGAAAACAACGAATAGTAAACAACGAACACAAATGAAATTATATTATTGAAACTTACTCCTTAATGATGAACGATAGAACTGTAGGTCCACTTGCGGGTGTAGGACTTGAACACCGCAAAGTGAAAAAAAATAGCTCCAACTGTTGGTGCAGGACCCCAACCTTGCAAAGTCGAAGAAAAAAAAAGAAAGCAATAAGAAACAAACCAATGAGCAAGCACCAACAAGCCCAATTGTAGTTGTAGGACTTCAAACTCACAAACTTGAACCAAACAACAATAAGCAACAGTCGATGAAGCAATGAACCAATGAACAAGTAACAACCGATGAACCAATGAACCAACAAACAAGCAACAACCATTGAACCAGTTAACAACATATGTATCTTCAACGATGACCAAATTGCATCCCAAGCATAGAATAAATATGAAACATATGACGACCATGTGAGTGGAAATAATTAAACATTCTTACTTGCAAACTGCAAACAGTAAACAACAAAGAACAGATACAAATGACATTATGGCATTGAAACTAACTCGACAATGATGAACAACAGAAGCCCAAGACTTCAACCTCGCAAAGTTAAAAAAATACCTCCAACTACGGGTGCAGGACCCCAACCGTGTAAAGTTGAAGAAAACAAAATCAAGCAACAGGTCCAACCGCAGGTGCAGGTCCTCAACCTTGCAAAGTTGAACCAAACAACAAGAAGCAAGAACTGACAAACCAACGAACCAATGAACAAGAAGCAGCAAACGAACCATTAAGCAATATATGTATCTTCAATGATGACTAAATTCCATTCCAAGAATAGACGAAGTATAAAACATATGACGGCGATGCAAATGGCGTTGGACAACAATATTGTCCAAATTCACTGCAACATTGTATGGAAAAATTCGAGGGAAAATGTAGTGTGAGAAGCCTATTTAGGCAAACATCTAATCTTGTCAGGGTTGTTTAAGGGCCTCATGCTATGCAAACATTTAAGTTTCCAGGCCTGTTTAAGGGCCTCATGCTATGCAAACATTTAATTTGTCAAGCCTATTCAAGTACCTAAAAAAGAGTGTCAAAGCTCTAAACTTTCAGTATGTAAACATCTGAATACAAAAAGAAATAATAAAAACATTAAAAAACAACATCGATGCTACTTTCGGTATGTAAACATTTCAGTAAAAATTTAAAAAATAAAAAAGAGAATCCAAGCTCAAAACATTGGATATCTAAACATTTACAACATTGGGAACAACAAAGTTGGCAATAAGACTTCCAATCTATTCTCCAATGAGACGATGACATATAAGGTTTTTTTTATTATATAAAAAATAATGTTTTTACTTATATAGTTCGAACAATACAGATGATGCAAAAATTTATAGTCAAAAGACATTTTAATATGAATTCAACGAATTATCGATCCCAATAGTCCCTCTACACCTTGGGCATGGACTAATAACTAGAACCATAAACTTAAATATGATATGGGTATTACATATACCAAGCATTAACCGTAAATGGATCTCATGTCCAAATAAAATGAAGAGTTTAATATATTATGATACAAAGAGTTCGTATGAAGAGTATTTCACCACTATTCAAACCCAAAAGCACTATAAACTAACTACGTGTTTGACCCATGAAGGAGAGGACTTAGAGCCGAACTCGTTATCACTTTTAGAGAGCACACTTAGTGGGTTTGTAAAATAAAACGAGTACCTCCTACCTACGGCATCTCGAACCAGAGTTCATGCAAGGATTATAAAGAACCAAGTACAAAATAAAGCATATCATTAGGACTATAACCACACGTAGTAAACCAAATAAAATGTATTATTGTAAAATTAAGGGACCCTCTCCTTGGAGCTCGATTATATGTCAAGCAACTTGGCAAATACATCGTTTTCCTTTTTGGTACAAAGAATACCTATAAGACAACCTAGAATATAAGAATAACAAAATTATTGAGTAAAAGATTTAGAACGGTTCCAATGTAAACCCACTATAAATCGTATTGCTAAATTTGAGCAAAACTGTCAAGTAAAACCTAAGGTTTATGATGTGTGAACTATAACCATGGATTATTATGTTTAGCTTAAAGAAAAACTCATATAGTCTACCAGCACATCATTCTTGTATAGATCGGTACCCTCGAACCTTAATAGACCTACATCTGAACCATTGTATTTAGCTTCAATTTAGAATAAAAAGAACGTATATAAACGAGAAGCAAACATTTACATATTAAATGTTGTTACAGAGCAGAGTTGTTACACGGAACCAACAATGGTAATATTGTGTTAAGATTAACCCTCTCTGCAAGTGATTATAGAAAACAGGGGAACCCTTGAACGAGAAGAGCAAAGTGTAAATTCTTTATCGCTTCACCATCAACGTTTTGGAAAACAACGAACCACGACGCAGCTTGGGTAACGCGCCTCCATTAAGAGATGGGTGTTTCAATGCAAACAAGATTGTCATATCTATTAACTAGCACCAAGTCATGGCCTTTCCTGACCAACATGAATAACCAAGACCAATTTTTATAGTAGAACTCAAGTTCACACACAGTTAGACGCATATAAGGTACACGTTTAAGTGAAGCCTCTTTAATAACGATGAGATACGAGTATGGAAACACCTATGTGAGTAGTGCGTTCATGCTAACGCTAAGTCCGATAGTCAAGCAAGCGCAAGCTTGCTAATCAAAGGAACTTATGGAAGTATTTATATAGAACCACTTCAGTATAGTATGGGGTATGATCGTTTCCCATTAGGTATAGGTTAAGACCTAGTGGGAAAATGACATATCGGTTATGAATTGAATTATTTAAGCATGGTAAGACTATATTAACATAATAATAGAAGAGGTGAAACCGAATTCCATTGTATGTATATAATTTTGGAGAAAGTGAAAGGGTTACCTTTGTGCAAGGAACATTTAACCAAATTCTTATATTTGTGGTTTACAAGAAACAAATATATATATATATTAGCTTGGGAAGACATCAATAAATAAAATCATAATCACGAAAATTAATGAAAAGAAGTCGTAATACATACTAACAAGAGAATATTCTATTAATGATGACATTCAAAAAGAGATCAGAATCATTATGTGAGTTTGAATATCAAGGATCCTTTTCCTATCACGGTAACACCATGCCTATGAGACAAAAATGTTAAAAAGAGTATACATAATTATACAAGTGATTCACCTTTAAGATATACATTAAATGATAACAACATGAGTACATGTTTATCAAGGAATTCAAAAATTAAAAAAATTGGTTGAAATTTGGAGTCATTACACATATTAAAAAATAATTTAGTTTCATTTCCAGGTTTGTTCTAGCTATTAGGCACTTTTCTTGTATGAGCTACTAGTCCTATTGTTTCTAACAACATTCTGTCACCAATAAAGAGAATGAAATTATGAATTCACCTTTATACAACTACTATCTAAGATTGGGGATCAAGTGAAGCATTCAATACAATTATCTCAATCACTCTCTAGGGAACTCTCGAATCACAATGAGAGCTCCTCTTCCTTTCATGTGGGTCACATAGAGTTACTACATCTACACAAACAATTATTTAAGGGTAATAAAAACCATAAACTAAAACTAATTAGGTATGGACAATACATGATTTTACAACAAATTATTGATAATTCTTACTAGATAAACTTGCCTTCATAATTGGTCATAGATAATTTAAAGATATTAATAAAACAATGTTTTATTATTCATCTTAGCCTAAAGAAAAAATTTAAATCATGTATCCACAAGACAACATTCCAAACTACCAGCCACCATTAGGAGAAGAGATGGCCTTGGTCCTTCGTTCTTGAACCACCTACACGAAGACATGCATGAGTGACTTAGTAAGCTAGAAGGGAGAATTCACCACTCCTTCGTTCTTGAACCACCTACACGAAGACATCCATAAGTGACTTAGTAAGCTAGAAGGGAGAATTCACCATGCATGTAAATGCAAATCACCAAACACTCTTTTCAACGACTTCCCAAATATACAACAAAAAGAACTGACACTTTCATCTAGATATAAAGGAATTTATGTGTCGAGGAACACCTTTGTGAAGGAATTGGTTGAAAAAATCAACCATTAAATTCCAAGCATTAAGTAGTTTCTAGTAAGATTATCGAATAATGTTTGACATGTTGGCACAATCAAACTTACATCCTTTTGTATTTGAAATTTAAACCTATTTTAATACTAAGAAAAATATATCTTCCTTCTTAATTTCTTTTTTTATGTTTTAAATCTAATATTTTTAGCCTATGGACATACCAGTTTATAATAAATTCTTGGAAAATGTTTGAGCCAATTATGAAAATTGATATAAAAATGTTCATGGAAATCGTTTTCCTTGTTATTTGTGAATTATATAGGTATATAGGGCTTCGTATAGGGGATTTTCGGAAATATATATTACTAGCAACAACCACATTAAGTAAAAAGTGGTTGATATACGTCGATCGGCGCCATTTTCCATTTTTTTTTAATTAATGGCGCCGATCGGCGTATATCAACCACTTTTTACTTAATGTGGTTGTTGCTAGTTGACGGTCGGCATGCATGGCCACAACCATAAACACATTTATACATTTTAAATGTAATAATTAAATACTATTTAGTAAATACTAAATTATTTTTTAAAATAAAATGATTAATTTTTTAGTTAGTATTATTATTAATTAAATAATTTATTAAAAACAATTATAAAAAATATGTAATAATTTTATAAATAAATTATTAAAATTTTTTAAATAATAATCAATTAAAAATAAAAATTTAATAATAATCAATTAATAAT
>JASDQU010103068.1:243740-265829 GCA_032191745.1 Picea mariana | reverse complement strand
GGGGAGGATTTTTATGAATTAAATTATTAAACATAAATAAAATGGGATTTTGGGAAAGTAAGGGACTTTGAAACTCTATATAATGGAGGGAGGAGAATGATGATGGATCTCTTCTGTTTGCGTAACGTTACGTTGCATAAATTTATACTTGACTAACTTAGCTTGTGGGAGTTGGGATAGCCAGCTCGGTGAGGAGTGGTAGCTCAGTCTTGCGAGGAGAGCTGGGAGCTAGCTGATTCTCTGGTTAGTGAGCGTGGCCCCTTTGCATCTAGGGGGGGTAAGGAAGAAGAAGAGTGCCCCTAGCATTGGCTGGGAGGTACTGGTGAAGTCTCATCGGTCGTCAAACGGGAGTTGCATGGAGTGCACGAGACATCAACTTAGAGCGAGCGATTAGGCAATGGCACGTTTCCTTTATTTCTGCGTGGTAGATTCTTAGTATGATTTATGCTTCTAGTTATGTATGCTTAATCGGGTAAAGAATATGATAGTCTTACCATTCTAGTTGATGACTAGATTTTCCCCATAGCCTTAGCTTGATGTTGATTGATTTCCCCTGGCCTTTGATCCCTGCATGTCTTGACCGTCCTAAGGTTTATTGTTTGCAATGATTGCGATTTTTTTTCCTTCATCCCTATCTCATCAATCTGCGCCTGAGTAGTTGACCAAGAGCCTGATCTATGGTCTTCTCTTCAACGTTAATAGACCTATGGATCTCAACGCCCTATTTTTCTATGCGTGGATGATGAATGAAGGATGTTCTTGTCACTCGTCTACCTCTGTTGTTTCCCTTGGCTGATTGTTGGTCTTGCGCCTTGATGCGTTTAATTAACCCTACAAAAAATTGTTTGATGGAGAAGTTTTCTTTAAACTCGACGTTTTTTTATCTCTTTATTATCTTGTTTTATACCTCGTTTTTATATCTTGTTGGACATTTCCTACATTTTTATATTTTGTTTGTTAGCCTGGTGATTTCTATTTCTTCGGCTAAGCTGCATTGACTTGGGTGCGAAATTTTCCCGGCAACCTTTTTATTTTTGGTCAGTTGTTTGGATTGCCCAGTGCTTGACTAAGCTACATGTTTTTTGTTCTAGACAGCCTCTGTATATTGGTTAAGAAGAATTTTTCCTTTTGGTGTCTTTTTGCACAACGATTCTCTTATTTAATTAATGATGGCAATGTAGTTACCTTATGGTATGTTTTTTCACCATGATTAGCTTATTTAATTGATGATGAAAATGTAGTTTCCTTCTGGTACGCTTTTGCACAGTGAATAGGTTATTTACATGATGACGAAAATATAGTTTCCTTCTGGTGCATTTTTGCACATCGATTCTCTTATTTAATTGATGATGGAAATGTAGTTACCTTGTTGTACATTTTTGCACAGTGATTAGCTTATTTAATTGATGACGACAATATAGTTTCCTTCTAGTGCATTTTTGCACACCGATTCTCTTATTTAATTGACGATGACGATGTAGCTTCCTTCTGGTGCACTTTTTCACAACGATTTTCATATATAAAGAATGATAGCAATGAACGTCCTTCTGGTGTGTCCCTGTACACGTTTTTCCCTTTAATGATTAACTGTGTTGCTGCTGAAATGACCACGTTTTTCCCTTTAATGATTGAATGTGTTGCTATTGGAATGACCACGTTTTGCTCCTTATTTGTGTAGCATATTTGGTTGACTATGTTTGTTGATGTGTGGCACAACAATTTGCCCTTAAATTTGAGTGTGTTTGTTGTTGAATGGGCACAATTTGCCATCAAATGTATATTGTGTTTTGTTGATGTGTGGTACAGATTTTCCTTTAAAATTGTGACTGCGTTGATGTTGAATGACCATGAGTTGATTCTTCTGTTGTTTTATATTGCCTTTTATCCTCCTTCAAATTAAATGTACCCAACGTTCTCACTGCCAAACATTAATTGCTACAACAATCTTATTGGCCATGTTAAATGCTATGTTAATTTCCATGTTAATTGTCAGGTTAATAGCTGCAGTGATGTTAATGGTCAACAATTTCCTTCTTAATGTTTAGAGACAACTAGTTATTTTTGGTATGGTTACTATAGATAGACGACATGTGTAATTTAATTGTTTACAAGTGTCATAATTAGCATTCTACATTGATATAGCTAATGTGGTTATATATCGTTAATTGATAGATAGATTGTAATTTTGGGATTAATTTAGAATTGCCCAATTAGATTGTGATTAATGGTTAAATGAGATTAGTGAGTATTGACCTAAGTATATATTAAGCTTGCTAAATTAAGGCAATATTGTATTTTTTTCAATGTTATATAATCTGATTAAATGTTATACTTTCAAGGCAATACTGTAATAGTTATAGTGATTAAAGGTTATTTCTCTTTCAATCAAATCACTGTGTTATGATATAAAGTTTTAATGCCTAGCCTCTGATCTTTTATTTACTGATCATTTAGTGGAATGACTAGTTATACTGGTTAAATGTTATATCATAATAATTTTTAATGTCTTACACTTCATTCCAAACTATGATTGCATTTAAGATTAATTTGATGGTATGTTGAAGACTAAACTATGATTTAGACTTGCTCACTTGATACGCTTTTAATGTTAATTTAGATTGGCATACATTGACTTAATTGAAATTAGACTTGTTGATTTTTATGTTAATTTAGAATTGTAATTCATGGACTAATTGAAATTGAGCTTCTATTAGATTGGTAAYYGATGTTAAATTAGATKGTCAGTTTGAAAATTTTTAGACGTGATTAATGGTTGGGTTGTTGACAAAGTCGTGTATTGGCTTGAGTTCTTCCTTGATTGTAGTTTCCTTGCGTCTTTCACCCTGTTGCTTGGGGTTTCGGCATAGCCTTCTTGTCAGGATTCAGCTTCTAACAGATCAAATTATCTAGATTCCTCAGTCCAGATAGATTATGTTGTGCCCTATGGGGTAGGGATGAACTAGAACTTGGCTAGAGTTGGTGCATTTTGCGTGAGTGTTGTCGAGCATCGCAAGTTTATTTTGATGATGGGTTGAATGCCTCCAGGCGTTAGTTGCATGCCTTGAGGTTCTAGTCTTGTTAGTCTAGGTCATCGTTTTGGGATGGGGATGTTTTCCCTTAGCCTATAGGTGTGGTCATGTTTGTGTCGGGCGGGTATTCGTTCGTCCTTGTTGTTCTACGCATGTTTCTCCTAGTTTCCCTTGTGCCTGTGAGTGGTGTCGTAGTAGCCTGTTTCCTTGACTGCATACTTGCATTCATTGTCAGTGGTGTGGTTAAACTATTGTCATCGTCGCCTTCTTGCCTCTTAATTCATAAAAAAAAAAAAAAAAATTGATTCGCATGTAGTCGTAATGACAGTGTCGTTACATATGGTGTTAGAGCGGGGTTCAACCCATGACTTAGGATCACTATGGATTTCGTTGTTATGATTTTATTATAATGTTTCTAATTTAGTTGACTTGTAGCCATACAGGTTATCATGGTTAGAGGACGCCGCAGAGGCAGACGACGAGGTGCAAGAGGAGGCGGTGCAATGCCTCCAGTAACATCCATGTCTGAGTGGTCTAACCCCCAGGGAGATGAATAGGTTATCGGGAAGGAGTAGATAGGAGTAGGTGATGTGGTTGGAATGATGATATCTTTTCAACGGATGTCTGAGGCACTGATCAATCGTTTGGATAGAGATGAGGCTAGGGCACCGACACCCCCTGAGGGTCCTTTGCATGCTCTGGTTGATACTAGTAGCATTCACCGTGAACTCAAGAAGGTCAAATTTCCTAAGTTCTTTGGTGCCCCGGATGGCGCAGCCGCCGAGGCATGGTTGGAGAATATGGCGATGTGCTTTGCACTTTGCGACTATACCTTCAACATGAAGGTACGCATGGCAGTCTTCCAACTAAAGGGGAGCGCTATTCTATGATGGAAGATGCTCCTACCATAGTTGAACATGGTCGTCGAAGACCTGTCATGGGAAATGTTTGAGGAATGGTTCTGAGAGAGGCACCTATCAGAGGAATTCATTGAGCGTCATCTCAATGAGTTCAATGCCTTATGACAGGGCGATCATACGGTGCCTGAGTATGAGTCCCATTTCATGGAGTTTCTTCGGTATGATTTGCATCTTATTACTGAGAAACTTAAGGTCAATAGGTTTGTGTTCGGACTTAATGGCAGCATACGTGAAAAGGTTAGGATTTTGATGCCTTAGACCTTGCATGATGTCATCCAGTAGGCCCTCATAGAAAAGGAGGAGCTTATTAGCGGGGGGCAGAGTAGGACTCCAGCGAGACCAACAAGGTAGGTGTCATCTGGTGCACAATAGCATCAGACACTAGCAAGACATATGATGGGATATCGTGGCTTCCAGAGGGGATCCACTTTCACTACACCTTGGCGAACGACTCCTAAACAATGGACACCTTATCGAGGACCACAACATCAGGAGCAACGTCGACCGCAACAACAACAATTTAGGCCTGTTCAACAGAACAATCCATGATTCCAAGTCATTGGGCCGTCATCTTCTACTTCGGGTACTAGGAGTATTGGACTGAAGAAGGGGTGTTCGACGTGTGGGAAGCCACACTACCAGCGAGACTGTCTAGTGGAGAGGACTAGAGTATCTGTATCATCTTGATCCACCACCGTGGGAGATTTGGGAAAGGCCCATTGGATTCATGCAGTGGTGAATAACCATCAGGCAATGCATGAGTCAATTGTGCTCGAGACGTCAGGTACCATCGCTGACCAGACCCTTAGTATTTTTATTGATCCATGTTCTACCAAAAATTTCATTTTTGGTGCAGTGCTAAAAAGAATTAAGGTAAAGGTAGTCGAACAGGATGAGTTTAGCTTCGTAGACATGGCTTCGAGATCCAAACAAAAGGTTGGAGGAAAGGTTGTGGGTTGTACCCTTAACTCGGGAGAGTTTGTCATGAGGGCCAACCTATACGTCATGATCTTAGGATCCTATGATGCCATGATCAGTATGGACTGGTTGGAATCGCATGAGGCGATACTCAACTATAAGATGAAATGGTTGAGCTTGGTCGATGATGAGGGAAAAGGACACTTGATAGTAGGACAGAACCATGGATTTTTCCTGAGGTTCATGTCTTCCTTGCAGCTATGGAAGAACATGCACAAGGAATGTAATCTTTATGGGATCCTTGCGTTAAGCGAGAAGGGAGTAGCGGAAGGACTAGAAAACCTTTCGGTGGTGAGAGAGATTGTAGATGTCTTTCTGAAGGAGTAACCTGGGATGCCACTGTAGGGGGAATTGGATTTTACTATAGACCTAAAACTGGGGAGTGAACCGATAGATGGAACACCTTATCGGATGTCGACCCCGGAGTTACAGGAGTTGAGAATGCAACTGATGGAGTTGTTGGACCTGGGACTAATACATCGAAGCGTGTCACCGTGGGGTGCGCCTATTATTTTCGTACAAAATAAGGATGGGTCATGGAGGCTTTGCATTGACTACCGTCGATTGAATAAGGCAACAATCAAGAACCAGTATCTGTTTTCGAGGATTGATGATCCATTGGATCAGATGAAGGGTGTGATGGTGTTCTCAAAGATTGATTTGCGATCAGGATACCACCAGTTATAGATTAAGGAGGATGATGTCCCTAAGACTGCCTTTAAGATGAGTTTTGGACATTACGAGTTTACTGTTTTATCGTTTGGACTAACAAATGCCCCAGGGGTATTTATGAGTTTGATGAACGGGGTGTTCCGCAAGTACTTGGATAAGTTCATCCAAGTATAGATTATCGATATTGTGATTTACTCTTGGACGACGGAGGAGCATGATGAGCACTTGCGCTTGGTACTACAGTGTATGCGAGAGCACAATTTGTATGGGAAGTTGTCCTAATGCTCAATTTATCAATCGAAGATTCACTACTTAGGGCATGTCATCTCCGGTGAAGGTATCGTCAAGGATCCAACAAAGGTCGAGACTATCATGGAATGGCTTGCGCCGATGAATGTACCGGAAGTATGTAGCTTCATGCGTTTAGTAGGATACTATCAATGGTTCATTGAGGGATTTTCAAAGATAGCAAATCCGATCACGAAGTTGCAGAATAAGAACAAGAACTTTGTTTGGAATGAGAAATGCGCGGAACCTTTTAGGAGGCTCAAGGAGCTGTTGACAATGGCACTGATACTAAAATTCCTTGACATGGACGTAGATTGCTTGGTATACACTGATGCATCCAAGGAAGGCTTAGGTGGATTCTTGATGCAAGATGGTCGACTGATCACTTACATCTTGAGGAAACTGAGAAAACATGAGGAGAACTATGCAACGCACGATTTGGAGTTGTTAGCCATCATATATTCCTCGAAGGTTTGGAGACACTACCTTGTTGGACAAAAATGTGAACTAAAGACGGACCACTGTGGACTACAGCTCATATTTACACAAAGCAACCTAAACGCGCGACAGGGACTATGAACCGAGAAACAAATGCATTGAGTCGGAGGCCATGCATCTTTTCAGTATTGCCTCTTCAAATGAATCTACGTGAAAAGATTCTAACTTTATAGTGTGACAATGGCTGGTACAAAGAGATCAAGGGCTTTTTCGGACAAAACACAATGATGGTACCAAGATTTGAAGGATTTACATTTGATGATGATGGATCATTGAGGTTTAAAAATCATATTTACGTACCACTGAACGACGAGTTGAGGAGATTGATCCTAAGAGAGGCTCATAGACGAGTCTACATGGCTCACCCCGGAGTCACGAAGATGAGGGCGGAACTTAAACCCTTATTATTATGGAAGGGAATGAAGGCAGACATAGTAAACTATGTGGCCATATGTCTAGAATGTCAGCAGGTAAAGGATGAACATAAACATCCAACAGGATTACTATAGCCACACTCTATTCTAGAATCGAAATAGGAGGTTGTTTCAATGGATTTTATTATTGGATTGCCACTTACGACAAGGAGACACGACTTAATTTTCATAGTAGTAGACACTATGATGAAGAGTTATCACTTTATTCCTGTGTGCATGACGTATCAGGAACCTGACATAGCTAGAGTTTTCATCAGCGAGATTGTGAGGTTGCATGGTGTGCCTAAGAGTATTATATCTGATCGAGGATCGATGTTTACTGGATGATTTTGGACAAGTTTCCAAGAGGCCTTGGGAACCCAACTTAACTTCAGTACTACATATCACCCAGAGACTAACATGTTGCACATGTACGTGATGGACCAACAAAAGCATTGTGAGGAATTCTTGCCTCTGGTGGAATTCTCTTATAACAACAGTTACCAAAGCACCATTAAGATGGAGCCTTTCGAGTTTGTTTACTGGCGACCATGTCAGATGCCTTTGAGCTGGGATCGGCTTGAGGATAGGGTAATGGTGGGACCATAAGAGATCCAAGAAATGAAATAGAAAATGCAAAAAACAAGAAAAATGATTAAGGAAGCGCAGGATAAATAGAAGAGTTATGTCGACACGCACCATGTCAACCGTAGTTATGAGGTTGGCGATCGAGTCTTCTTGTAGGTTAAATCGCATAAGAGTTCGATCAAGTTTGGAAAGGGAGATAAAATCTTTCCTAGGTTCGTGGGACCTTTCGAGATCATGGAAAGAAAGGGGCCCATGGCCTATCGAATAGCCTTGCCTGATTCCTTGAGGCGTATGCATGATGTTTTTCATGTATCTGTGTTGAGACATTATATTAGTGATCCTACACATGTTATTGACATGAGTTCCTTGCAGGTATCGGATGAGGGGGTGCTCACAGCTGAGCTGATCCGTATCTTGGATCATCACATTTGACAACTATGGTGTCGAACAATAGAGTAGTTCAAGGTCCAGTGGAACAACTATAGTCCACACTTGGTGACCTAGGAGGACGCATAAGATATGTGCCAGTAGTTTCCATTTTTGTTTGATAGATAGACTTATGATATTGTGATACACATTATTTTGGCACTTATACTGTGAAACTTCAGGACGAAGTTTAGACCAAGAGGGGTGTATGTACCATCCCACTCTTGTGCACGCTGAGCAAACTTATTCTTTGAGGACACTTGCTCGCAAGTGATCCGGATTATTACACTATTAAACATTTGATTTTGATTATGAGGCGTTATGGGTTAATGACATGTTGTTTTGCTGCATTGACTTAGACAGGTGTTATTGACTCGGTTTTACTGAGGGTGCAGGATTTCGGACCTCAAGGATGCAGAGGCATCGATGGAACCCCTTAGACTCTGGATCGAGTCGGGGAGTGAACTATTGGGGTTTTATTGTGCTATATGTGATATTAGTGCATCTGATTAGATGATATGATTATGGATATATTTCTGACATGATTTGTTGATGATGTCGACTGACGATAGCTTTCTGACCAGACTCACATGTGGAGTAGAGGGGTCTTGCAGGACTACGAGATATGTTGAGGGAGAGGTGTATACAAATGACCTACCACAACCTACTGGCACTCCCGCCGTGGTTCTAACTATAGGTTAATGATTACCAAGTTCGAGAGGATCCACGATGTCATGAGGGAAAATTGTGACAATCGCTCATGATGATTCTAAGGGGCATGCAATAAGGCAGGGGCCTTATTCCTTAGAGGTGCTTAGTCTCCCACAAGATCACCTGGTGGAGTGTTAACTCCAGGGGTTATTGATGTCTACCATGTTAGTCAAGAGGCAAGAATATTCATATACAACACCAAATTACAAGTGACAATGTAGGATGAAACCACACAAGAGATGGGGTGATCAAAATCTGGACTAGGGGTCAAATTTTGCTCAAATTTCAAAGTGCTCGGAATGCAATGAAATCCATGCCATTGTGTCCATCTCATCTTCCTGATTCCAGCAGTGTATTTACTTTGTCAAACGGACTCCGTATGGAGAAGATATCGCGATCTGTTCGTTAAGCCGAACTGGCAAAAAAATTTGATGCTGACTGTACCAGTCCATACAGTCCGTACGGTCTAACGTGGTAGGGCCGTACTGACCATACAATGATGTGTCATATGGTGATGTGGCAGATGTTGGTTGGTTGATAGTTGGCGAATCAGGAGATGACATGTGTCTGTTTATTGGCAAATGGTATGAGGCCACGTGGCCCAATCTGTGGATGCCATGTGTCACTCATTGTTTGGTTTTTGGTTGTTTTGTTTGTTAAAATTTTTGGAGTCCGTGGGGTTCAACCGCCGGACCTCCCATAATTCACAATGCCTTTGTATAACCGTCCGACCAATGCGCCCACACCATATGACTTGACATATAACCTTTTGCAATGTTTTTAAAGTCATATCAATGTATAAATGGGCAGGGGTCGGGCCGGGGCTTAGCCCCAGCCCGTGGTCGTTTGATTCACATATGACCATATTACATATATTGTAGCCCGACAGTTGTGTTGGCGCGGGAATTTGAAACCTGGCCCGTAGTTTTATTACTTTACATATGACCTATTGTAATGTATATGCGCGCGGTTATAAACGGAGTGTATGTGTATATGCGGTTACATTGTAGTTGTAAACGGTTGGCGCGCGGGGTTTTGATATAGCCCTTGGTCATATACCTTTGTGCCATGTGACCCTAGCAGGAGCGTGGGGGGATTTTAAACTGTTGTAACCATTTAAGCCTTTTTGCTAACGCGCATGGTCACATGACCCCCATACGCCCAGGTGCTAGGCGGTTAGGGGCTGGAGGTGCCATAACCATCCTATAGTTTGGACCAGTTTTCGGTTACACGGGGGTGCTGGGTTTAAACATGAATTTGGAGCATGTTCTTGGTTCAAGCACAGAGAGGTGCGTTTTGTAGAACCAGAGACAACAAGCTTGAAGGAGGAAATGGAGGAGGCCTAACTTCTTCATCTTTTGGCCGATTGAGGTGTCGTAAAAGCCCAGCTAGGGGTTTTTGGACGTCCTAGATCCATTGGCACTATTATCAAGTCCATTTGAAGACATTTTTTTGTAGGTTTTCAGCCATTGAAGTTTCAGCAAGCTCCAGGGAGCTTGAAGCCCTCATTGATCGAGGACATGTTTTGGTGAGCCTATGTTTGTTTTCTGTGATTGAATAATCATGTTTGGCTAATTGTTATGCTCTGAACACATTGGGACAGGTTTCAGAGGCTGTTGAGGAATTTTACAGGTGTTTTTGCCAAAGAGAAGCTCAGGGAAGCTTATGGCCACATGTAGAAGAGGTCATGCCCAGATGAGCCATGATCCGTTTTCAGAGTGTTATTAGTCATTTTTGGGTTTTTTATGTGTTCTAATCTTAATGGTACAGTCTGTTTTTCCATTGGAGTTGAGCAGCATCTTGTAAAAGAAAATTTGACTAATTAATCCCAGAGAGCCAAGTCCATTGATGGAGGCTCAAGGAGATGTANCTGTGTATTTGTTTAAAGTACATATTTAACCATCTAAAAGAACAATTCCTCACACATAAGCATTTACAAGAAGATACATGAACTTAACACATAAGTTTATTTTGCATATTTATACACATGAAGCAAGGTCCTGTAAAGTTTATTTTTAATGAAGTAGAGGGTGCTTGCATAGCATAACAAGTCAGCCTTCTATTTTCAGATCAGGTGGTATTAGAGCATAGTTTGTTTTTCTCATGTGTTTGCCATTGATAGCCTGAGATTTAGCTATTGGTTTTTGTGCAAGTTTTGTGTTGAAGTTGGATATTTTCCAAGGATGGAGGAAGATTCAAGCACTAATAGTTCTTATACATATTCATTATCTAAATTCTTTGACAAAGAAGAGATTCTAACTATGAGATATTTGATGAAAGAGATGTGTGAAGACAGAAATGTGAACATTTCCCTTGAAGAGCAGTTGATGGCCATGAAGCAGGAGAAAGACCAGCTTTTTGCAAGGTTGCATGAGATGGAGATTCAACTCCATGAGGCAAAGGAAACCCTTACAAAGTACATGCATTAACATAAGGTATGCAATATTAGTTTATCTTCTAATTCCTCACAAGATGAATGTTTTTGTGTTTTTGAAAAGCACACAAGAGGAATAGGGTCCAAGTTATTATTAAAAATGGGCTATGAAGGTAAAGGGTTAGGTAAGCATGCACAAGGCATTGTTGAGCCTATTGTTGTTGAAGAGAGACCTAAGTATTGTGGTCTTGGATATGAACGAAGAGATGGAGCATATTCCAAAGTCGAGGAGACAAGGGAAAAATTTCCAAGAACAAATTTTGTTTCAAGTTCACCTTCTCAAGAAGGCTTTAAAGGTGAAAGTTCAAGAACTTTTGTTGAAAGTTAAATCCCTCTAGCATGCAAGGCTTGTGTTCAAGATGAATGCAAATGTGTGAAACAAAAGAGTTGTGAAAGTGATGAGAACAAGAACACTGTTGTTGGTCTTCAAAGGAGAGCTTGTAACTCTTCAGATTCACCTCCTCAAAGAGGCGATAAAGGTGAATGTTCAAGGTATAATTATGCTTATCATTCAGTTGCTTGTGATTATGTTAAGCATGATAAATTTGTATGTAAAAATGGGAGAAAGAATCCATGTACATATTGTGGTTTATATAACCATCATGTTTCAAAATGTTGGAAAAGATTGGCCAATTTCAAGAAACTTTATAATCAAAGACAACGTGAAAAGAGGATGCAAAAGATTTGCACTCATTGTCAGAAGTGAGGTCATCTCATTGACCAATGTTGGACATTGCATCCAACCACTCATCCACAGCACAAGAAGTAGTTGGATAAAGAGTTTGACAAGAATGGAAGAGGAGATTCCATCATCGATGTGAGTCAAACTGATTCACAAGAGGATGATTTCCAGCAGATAAAGTCACCGTTGAGTTGGCTTGGTAAGAAATGGTTGGATTTCTTAAGCAAGTAAGGCTTCCATTTTTCTGTTGTAAATGCACTTTTTAGCGTTATGTGTGCATTTATGGGAGGCATGATAAGTTGCAGCAGTTTATCACAACTTGCATGATGCAAGTTTGCATGTGAATGCAATTCATTTGAAGGCATTTTTGTTGTTGCACAACTTCACTAGGAGGATCTAAAATATGGATATGATGTTCACTTGTTACAGCCATGTATCTTTTTCATATTCATCTCTTATGTACCCACATGTTTTTGGGTTATGTACTTATGTTTGTACTGGAAGGAGAGTTGAAGAGTCATGCACATGAATTTGTTTTTGTGTATGTGTAACCAGTGAACCTGGTGATGGTTCATCATGAATGATTCATGATTGTAACATTATTGTGTATCATGTATGTCGACTTGTCAGTTTGGGAAGGTTGATATGTTTCAAGTGAGTTTCGACCGGTGTCGATGATTGTCTGACAACTATGTGTGTCGATCGTGTTTTTCAACTTGTGTTTAGTCGATGGTGTTTGTTGGCTTGTAAGTCAATTTTGAGTACATCGAGATGAAGGAAAACGCCATGTGCTTTGATGAAGTACAGGATGCGACAGTTTGTTTAAGAACAAAAGATTTTGTTGGCATGATTTTTCAGTCTTGTATAATTTGTTTTCAAGATTGATGTTTTTCTTGGCTTGTGACAAGATGTCGCAGGAAAGTTTTTATAGCCATTGGAGAGCTGATTGTGTTGACGTTAAAGAGTTCACAAGAGGGACTTGAATCTCAGTGAGAAGGTTGGCAGTCTTCCAAGCACAGAGAGAACAGTGGGTCAACAAAAACCAGAGAACAGTGGTTGAGGGACATAGCCAGTTGCAGTGCAAGGCATATCAAAGTATCCAGGTGATTGTCGAAAATATTTTTCAAGTAGAATTAGTTGATATAACTTGAAAGAAGATAGATGAACATAAGCTTTTGTGGGTCCAAAATCCTTTCAGTGGGAAGGTTTGATCAAAATCTGGACCAGGGGTCAAATTTTGCTCAAATTTCAAAGTGATCAGAATGCAACGAAATCAATGCCATTGAGTCCGTCTCGTCTTCCTAATTCTGATGGTATATTTACTTTGTCAAACGGACTCCGTATGGAGAAGATATCGTGATCTGTTTGTCAAGCCAAACAGGCAAAAAAAATTGATGCTGATTGTACCAGTCCATACAGTCCGTATGGTCTGACGTGGCAGGGCCGTACCCACCATACGATGATGTGTCAGATGGTGATGTGGCAGATGTTGGTTGGTTGATAGTTGGCGAATCAGGAGATGACACGTGTTCATTTATTATCAAATGGTATGAGGACACGTGGCCCATTATGTGGGCACCACGTGTCACTCATTGTTTGGTTTTTGGTTGTTTTGTTTTTTAAAATTTTTGGAGTCCATGGGGTTCGACCCCCGGACCTCCCACAATGCACACCGCCTTTGTATAACTGTCTGACCAATGCGCCCACACCATATGACTTGACATATAACGTTTTGCAATGTTCTTAAAGTCATATCAATGTATAAATGGGCGGGGGTCGGGCCGGGGATTAGCCCCGGCCCATGGTCATTTGATTCACATATGACCATATTACATATATTGTAGCCTGACAGTTGTGTTGGCACGGAAATTTGAAACATGGCCCGTAGTTTTATTACTTTACATATGACCTATTGTAATGTATATGCGCGCGCTTATAAACAGAGTGTATGTGTATATGTGGTTACATTGTAGTTGTAAACGATTGGCGTGCGGGGTTTTGATATAGCCCTTGGTCATATACCTTTGTGCCATGTGACCCTAGCAGGAGCGCGGGGGGAGTTTAAACCATTGTAACCATTTAAGCCTTTTTGCTAGCGCGCATGGTCACATGACCCCCATACACCCAGGTGCTAGGCGGTTAGGGGCTGGAGGCTCCCTAACCGTCCTACAATTTGGATTGATTTTTGGTTACACGCAGGTGCTTGGTTTAAACATGAATTTGGAGCGTGTTCTTGGTTCAAGCACATAGAGGTGTGTTTTGTAGAACCAGAGACAACAAGCTTGAAGGAGGAAAATGGAGGAGGCCTAACTTCTTCATCTTTTGGCTGATTGAGGTGCCGTAAAAGCCCAGCTAGGGGTTTTTGGACATCTTGGATCCATTGGAACTATTATCAAGGCCATTTGAGGACATCTTTTTTAGGTTTTCAGGCATTGAAGTTTCAGCAAGCTCTAGGGAGCTTGAAGCCCTCATTGATCGAGGACATGTTTTGGTGAGCCTATGTTTGTTTTCTGTGATTGAATAATCATGTTTGGATAATTGTTATCCTATGAACACATTGGGACAGGTTTCAGAGGCTTTTGAGGACTTTTACAGTTGTTTTTTCCAAAGAGAAGCTCAGGGAAGCTTATGGCCACATGTAGAAGAGGTCATGCCCGGATGAGCCATGATCCGTTTTCATAGTTTTATTAGTCATTTTTGGGGTTTTTATGTGTTCTGATCTCAATGGTACAGTCTTTTTTTCCATTGGAGTTGAGCAGCAGCTTGTGAAAGAACTTTTGACTAATTAATCCCAGAGAGCCAAGTCCATTGATGGAGGCTCAAGGAGATGTAGCCCAGAGGGGGGTGAACTCCTTTATCAGTTTGTTCTTGTTGTGAGTTTTATGGTTTATTTGTTGCAAGTTGTGTAGTTGTGTATTTTTTTAAAGTACATATTTAACCATCTAAAAGAACAATTCCTCACACATAAGCATTTACAAGAAGATACATGAACTTAACACATAAGTTTATTTTTCATATTTATACACATGAAGCAAGGTCCTGTAAAGTTTATTTTTAATGAAGTAGAGGCTGCTTGCATAGCATAACAAGTCAGCCTTCTATTTTCAGATCATGGGGGTATGACATCAAGGTCACATCAGTAGGAATAAGTGCAGGGTTAGTGCAGGGGAAATTACAAAGGGGACTCAACAGGCTATGAGTGACGTAGAAAAAAAGATGTTGCCAGACAACAGTAGGGTCACATACCTTCCAAGAACATGTACGGGGAAGAGAAAAGTTGGTTACACAATGAGTAGGGCCAATTGTCAGCACAGGGATAACGGACAGACTGTCAAGGTCACACATACCAAGACAGATAAAAAGGACGAGAAGGACCACCCCTACAGACATACCATGATTGCAGGGATGAGCTCGTAGCAGGAGAATTTCCATAAGAGGTGAAGAACTAGGAATAGATGCAGTCAGATAAAGAGCAACAGCAAAAACCACCACAAAAACAAGGGCCCGATAAGAAGGCCCCCCCAGGTAGATAATAACATGAGGAGAATTCAGGGAAAAAATCTCCACAAGCCATCCAAGCTGGTGCGGATGAAGAAAACGCACATCAAAAGAAACACCCAGATGGACGAAAATCCGATAAGCCATAGGAAAATTTCAAGGATGCAGCAAGTAGCCTGAGACACCAAGGGCACCTTCCAGGCATTGGTCGAATCGAAAGGTCAAGTGACCATCACCAGGTGGGAGAAGTAAATCATTTCCAAGCGCAAGGGAAAAGCCTGGGAGGAACTAAGCCTGGAAGCTGACTGGATAACGGAACTAGGGACCACGCAGTCTAGGGAAACCCTCTACAATAAGACGATATATATGGCATGGCAGACAAAGATATTAATAGGAAAAGTGAGCACAGAAAAGAAAGCTTCCAGTCGAAAGGGTAACAAGGCCCATAAAAATTTTCTAAAAGAAATTATGATTCATCTCAGCAACCTGGACGCTAGTACAAAATGAATTGTAGAGGACCAGAAGAATCATAAGGAGAAGCTGGAGTGAATGGCCAGACAATTCCAATTATACTTGCTCTACGTCCATCATATGGACATCACACCTACTGATGGGAATGGAGCACCAACCCAGATCAGGAAGACCCACACGGTGGCCCAGAGGGAGGAGAGAAAGGAGAAGGCGAAATCTTTAANAAGGAGAAGCTGGAGTGAATGGCCAGACAATTCCAATTATACTTGCTCTACGTCCATCATATGGACATCACACCTACTGATGGGAATGGAGCACCAACCTAGATCAGGAAGACCCACACGGTGGCCCAGAGGGAGGAGAGAAAGGACAAGGAGAAATCTTTAAAGAAGAATCTCATAATCCTGGACTAGCATCGGGTAGCCAATGATCAGTGAATATTATTGGGTCAGTCTTAATTGTTGTCTTGTGTTTTTATGGTTTTATTATGTTTAGATTGTCACAAGTGGATATGATGGGACTGGACCGGTTTCCCAATGTGGCGGTCCATCCATACCCCTCTTCTATCTTAAAGAATGCAACTCTGGAGCCCCTTGGCTGGTTTCCTTTTTGGCAGACCAGGGAGTTCCTGCTTTTGTATATTAGTCATTTTTACTAATAAAGATACTCACAAAAAAAAGCTATGAAATTGTTAAATGAAGTGTGGTCAAATCTCTTTGATGTAGAAGATATTCATGATGGAAGATTTATTGTAAATCATTTAAAATTATGGTAAATAATTTGATTATTATTTTTCACCTCATAGAAAATGTATAAGGTTTTTTATACTGAAATAAAACCATTTTATTTGTGGAGTTGTTTGTGTTTGATAGTCAATTATAATATAATATTTAAATATTTGATTCAAATAGTATAATTGGTAATATTTATTTTTATATTTTTTATTTATAAAATTATAAAATGTTTTATGATTAATAAAAAAATTATTTTGTTTTTTTTTAAATAATAAATAATAAAAGATTTATAATTTATAGTTAGTTTTATTTAATAATTTATTATATTTTTAAAAAATAATTTTTAAAAATAAATAATTAATCAAAATTTTATAAATATTGATTTGTAATTTTGTTAATATTGAAATTAAATAGGTGTGTAGTAAAATATTTAATTAGGTAAAAAATAAATATATATGTTGTGGCATGTTATTTTTATAATTTGTTTTAAAAATATTGAATCATTATTAAAGAATAAAGTTATGAAAAAATAGTAATCAAATGTTAAAAATTATATTCCTCCACTATCTAACTATCTAATGTTATAAATCATTCATTAAAAATTTTATTTTTCGATTTATACAATGTTTATAAATTCATATCCACACTTTCATTTCATATTTTGCACTTGTAAATTTAATGTTTTTCAATTTCATATCATATAAATATTTTACAATATCCATTTTTCACTTTGAAAATATACTTTTTAATTTATATTTAGAGAAAGTAAAACTCAAATTATCCATATTTAATAAAATGATTGTTTATAATTCTACACTTATGTTTTAAATGTAAATTTTATATTTTGACCACATAAATTTTAAGTTAATTTTAAAAATTGTTTCATTAAAATTATCATACTTTTAATAAAATTATAAATGAATATTATAAATTAATGTAACTTGTGAATTCTGCAAATTTTCAAAAGATCTAAACATTATATATATATATATATATATATATATATATATAACCAACTAAAACTCTCTTCCACACATATTTATGAAAAAAACATACATGATGATTCTCTCAGCTTACAACACGATGTATAGATTTGAAGGCTGATTAGATACCTGGTTCTCCATTTATATTTCTGAATGTTGAGCCTCCACCCATTAAACAATAGTTTAAAAAGTTCATATATAAATTCACATTAAAAAAATTCGAAATGAAGGCCACCTGCATTTGTCAATATGTTAGATTTTTTTTATGTGAGTTCATAAAGTGGCTATCCACCTTCTCATAATATTAATCGGAATATTAGATTTAATATTATGAGCAAGTGGACCACTTTCTCATAATATTAAACTTAATATTCTCATGATCCATAAAATTCGAATTTACATATAAAGATTTATTAAGCAAGGCACTATGTTCAGAGGGTAAAACAAGCGTACCTTTCTCTAAAAAAAGGGAAGAGATTTTGTGATCGAATCTTGTTGAGTCTTCGAGATGGGTTTATAATACTGTTCTATAAAAACTTTATATACTGTTAAATATAAACGAAAAATTTCCCCATAAAAAAAAATAAAGAACTATGCTTTAATGAAGATTTCGCTACTGTTCAGTTGCTTTTCAACTTTATATCACGTGAAAATTCGACTAGTCTTCCATTGCTTTTCAACTTTACGCTACATTCCTTCTACCCACGAAGTAAGAAGTAAAATTCTCCGCTCGACTCGTTCTTGTCCACATAGTCCTCTAGGGGTGAACTTGTTTAATCAATCTATAACTGTTGTCGTTCTCCAAATTGATTTATGTCACCATTCTATATAGTAATGGCATTGTCTAAACATTTAATGTTTAGATTTTCTAGTTGTAATTTGGTAACATAATAAAATTATAATTTTATGATGTTTATATTGTATTTTTGAATTTATAAATTAATTCATAAAATTTTTTAAGATAGATTTAGTTACTCAAATATACAAATACAATCATTTTTTCTAAATTTCAAATAAAAGTAAAAAACAATATTCTAAAAAAACAAAACTAAATAAATTATTATAATGGTTGAATTCAATATTCTATAAAATTTAAAATTTAGTGGTTGATTTCATGTTGTATAGTGTCTATGAGTCATAATATGTATTATATACTTTGATTGTACAATTCCTCGATACTTACAACATTTATAATTACTTAAATATATTAAGTTTTGAATTTTATATAAACACAATTATTTATTTAATTATTTAGTTAATGTATCATATCATATTTAAGATATTTATAATAATAATAATAATAATAATAATAATAATAATAATATATTTTTAACGTCACTGCCAAGCTAGACACTAAATTGGTGTATGCCACCCCCTTGTTTCTGGGACAAGAGACCTCCTTGTTTGAATAATTTTTTTCATTTTCTTGAAAACAATTTTTTAATTTTCATATAAAATAAATATATACCTTTTATTTTCCTTCTTGTTGAACTAGTGTTGACATTAACCATTCTTAATAATAACATAAATTTATGTTTGATTGTTGTTACTTTTTCATCATTTTAAATAAAATATTTAGGCTGGTTTGTTGTTTTTTTTTCTTTAAAACAAGATATTTAGTTAAAATGGTGGTTGATATCTTTGTATTATCATACAACACTACATGTTTTATTTACATTTGGATTTGTTTTTGGTTTAATTGTTGCTATAAATGTTAATATGGATTATTTCAAAAAATGTTTAAACATTTTTATTCAAAGATTTTCTATTAAATTTAGATGTTAGTAAAAAGGACATGGCTTTATTGGATGTAGCTTTGGTGATGATCAAAAGGAAAACCCTATTTCTTGCGAATATTATCTAGGTTGAAACCACCTTTTGGTTTTGGAGTAAGAACTACTTCTTATTAGCTAAGAGCTCATCTTTGTTGGACATAAATAAACAAGTTGGTGGTGTAGTAACCAAAAACATCTACTATCAATTACAAAACAAAAAAATTATGACACATTTTTTCACCAATAATTTTTTTTTTTAAATCATACCAAATACAATAAGTGTATTTTCCCTTTGAATTGGTTGTCCATGTAATATTCGTTACAAATGTCAATAATATGTTGATGATGATGATGATTAACGTCCACTAAGACCGAATTGGTCTATCAGACCTTAAGAGGGTAAGTGATTACTTGTGAATCTTTAGAATTTGTTTATGTGCTCGAAAAACATTAAGAGAATCTTTCCAAGATCACCATATATTTGTTCCGTTAAGATGTTAGGAAGGTTGGTAGTGTGATAAATATTTTGAAAATGAGATCTAATATGGGTATAGGCTAGACAATCTAAGAGAAAGTGCTTTTCGTCTTCAACCTTTTGATCTTCTAGATTAGGGTTGATTACATCTTTATAGTACCTTAATTTTCTTTTTTCCTCTAACTCTTTATCACACTGGATTTTCTCTTTAAATTTTGATTTGACATTTTTTTTTAATAGTATTTTTTTTGCAAAATGGTTTCTTCCCTTATTCCCCAATAGTTTAGCCTAAGACCGAGCATCTTTATGCCATCCATTTCTTCCATTATTCCCCAATAGTTTAGCCAAGACCAGACATCTTTATGCCATCCTCCCTTGACTCCATGGTGGTTATGACATGATTTTGAAGCAATTTTAGGTAGCCTCTTGTCTTCCAAGTTGTTTAACTTGTTCTTATACATTAGGTATCTAGTCATAGCCATGGTCTCTATGAGGTAGAGGCTTGTTTCTAAGAGGAGGATGGGATAGGGTGTATTTCCTTTAATTTTTAGATTATAGGTTATAAAATTCTTTTGTATTTTCTCTATCCTTCTCCGACTTCACATCCATAAAGAATAACCGGTGTAACAAGAGTCTCAAAGAGGAGTTTCTTCTTATCCCAACTACAAATATCAACTGATTTACAATTATTTTCAAGCCCATAATAAGCTTTCCATCCCCCATTAATCCTTTTCTCAATGCTATAATTCCAATTGACCTTGTGGTGAATATCAATTCCAAGATATTTGTATGAAGTCACTTCCTCCAAGTTGTTTTTTGTTTTGAATTTTATATGAATACATTTATTTATTTATTGTACCATATCATATTTAGGATATTAATAATTATATAAATATATTATGTTTTGTTTTTTTTAAAAGTTTATTTAATTGGTTTTTTAAAAATTTGGTTACAAATTTATAAGTTTTTTTGGAATTACAATATTAGATATTGAGATTTTACAATTTCAATGCAATGGAGGTTTTTAGAATACTAAATCCATTTATTCATTCAAAAATACCATTTCAATAATCAAAAATTGCAATCTAACAAAAAAATATATATATAAATAAAAAAACTCAAATTATATAGCATTTAAAATCCTTCTATTATTATTATTTATTATATCTTTTTTAAAAAATATATATATATTCAATTATATTCGTTTTTTCTACTTTTAAAAAAATTAAATTTCAATAATAAAAAATTGTAATCCAACCAAAATAAATATATATATATATATATATATATATATATAACCCTGATTATATAACCTTTAAACTTCTTTTATTATTATTATTTATTATATCATATTTCATAAAGAAAAATTCCTATTAATTCAATTATATTTATCTTTTCCCCTTATTCATATGGGTTCAATTTTATTTTCTTTTCGCCTTCTTATATATCATGAAATAATTTGTTGAATTATAATAAATTTTTATATTAAAATCTTTTAAAAATGACGAAGATTCTTATATTCTTTTCATTTATGAAATTATTAAAGTATATTAACTCATATTTTAAAAAAATGGTGAAGTTTTTAGGATACATTCATTTGAATTTAATTATATTTATCACCACCCCTTATTCATATGAGTTCAATAATATTTGTATTCTCTTCTTCGTATAATTCGTATATACCATTATAGAACTTATTGAATTATGGGTTTACCATTATGGAATTTACTGAATTATATTAAATTTATTGTTTTTAATTATTTAAAAGTAATTATCTTTTTAATTTATTATGAAATTATAAAATTATATTAATTAATATTTAAAAAAAACCGAAATTGTTTAGTATTTTTTCATCGTTAAATTATTATTTATAAATTACAATTTATTAATATTATTGATTATCTCTAAATATGTTATTAGTTTCAATTTATTTTAACTTTAAATTTATTAACGGTTAAGAAGGATCTTAAAAAATAAGATTTTAAATTTTTGATTACTTAATAAATATAGAATTAAGTAAATTTATTGGGTATGTTTATTGTGTTGAAACACAATATCCTTAACATGGGTAATACTCATATCATCATATAATCTAAAAAATAATAATATAATGTTTATAGCAATTAACAATAATAACACTATATGTCATATATGCTAAAAGGATTGTGCCGTGAATTGATCTATATAAAAAAGAAAGATAAATATTATATTAAAATAAAAATCAAAATAGTGTAAATATGTTGTTTATAAAGAAATATTGTTACAAAGTATGTTGGAATTGTGTTAACAATGAATAGAATTTGAGAATAGAATTTGATGTCGCATGTAACAGTTGAAGATATGTTGAAGACAATATAGTTTTGCATAGTCCTAAGAGGCATATGCCAAGTTTTGTAAGTCTATTATGGGAAGATTGTAATATTTACCTCTTAGCAATAAGAATATCAATACCTTGCCTCATGTTGGTTTCCTTGGCATATTTTCAGGGTTTTACCATGTAAATCCATGTCATAT
>JASDQU010103068.1:189457-199900 GCA_032191745.1 Picea mariana | reverse complement strand
TCATTTGTACAAATTCTCTTACACTTAATGGGAAAATGTTCTTTTTGAATATTTCGATTTTTAATTCATTTCATCATCTCCTTGTCACTATATTGAATTGCAATCTCCCTTGGAGCATGAACCCACATCATCCATATGCCTTATTTTCAATATATACCTCATAAATTAACATAATCCGTCTACTAATGGTAAGAGATATTTTTTCATGATAACTTAAAATAGTCTTCCCTTGGTGCTTTAATTTGTTCTTGTCCATATACTTTTTTTTTAATATATGTTAAAGGTTCGCACAATGCTTCTCCCTCTAATGATAACATACCTTTTTTTGTTAACATAATAGACTAAGGGGCATGTATTTTAACTATAAGTTCATCTAATAAAATTATTTGGGAAGAACTAGACCTAGTTGTTTGCTTGAACCAATGTTTTGAAGAGTCATTTAGGTAATTTCCAACTTGATAACTTAATTTGTTTTCATTTATTTTGCATATAATGAAGGCCTTCAAAATTTCTTTTGTCATCAACGCATCTTTGAGGATCATCTCTATCCTTTTCCAATAATACAACACCATATCTATCTAAATCAAGAATAATAAAACTTAATAAACAAGCCAATAGTGGTGGAGAAAGGGGACACATTTTAAATAGATTTACTCTAATAGTTAATTTTGTCAATGATTGAATTCTTAGGTCAAAAAACAACATGAGAAGGAGCCTTGTATTGTTTTATTATGCCTATTTACTTATTTTCCTCTACAAAATGGTGTCAAATATCTAGTCAAATAGTCTAGTAACTATGATGGTTATGTAGTTTCTCACATTATATCAAGACCTTCATGATTATGTATCCCTTTGCAAACTCGATTGAATATATAATGAATATATCCTTAAGAAGTGCACGCAAAGGTGGACCTCTCTTTTGACCATCCATAACATAAGGATCTATTTTGATTTCAAAGAAATCATGTTAGGATATTTTTCTTAAATGCTCTTCTCCTTAAGTTTACATACATATATTATCATTTCTTCCTCTTGATAGGACCTCCTATGTGCAATCTTCATCACTGTAATTATTTTGGAGAAGACGATAGTGTTAATTAATTCATTTTTCCTTTCTCTAAGAAAGGATCTTTTTCCCTAGGCAATTTTTTTTGTAAGCATTCACCCAATGTGGAACAGTGTAGTATTTCTTTGAGATAAGTTTGTAGTATTTATTTGAGATAAATTTCCCTCTACATCACACATACTATTATGAGGTTACTTAATAGGTTTTCCTTTTCCATCTTAAAAGCATTTTTCCTTCTAATATACCAAACCACTTCTTTGTAGTAGTTTAGTCTCTATATAAGATTTTTTAAGATTATGATTTTTTATGTTTTTATTTTTATTTTGTTTTGTTTTTAGTTATTAAAATAAAAATAAATAAAATGAGCATACGAAACTCTCTCTCCTATATCATCCATAACCAATTTTTTCATATACATTATATATTTATCTTTTATGAACATATTTTTTGGCACACAATTTATCCTAGAATTATAATGAAGAAATCAAAATATTTAAGTGGGTTCACCTCAATCTATACTATCAAATATGATTACATATAATTATTTTCATAAATATTTTTTCATAAAATACTTCTAAAATAAAAATACCATCTTTTAATAATATATTTTATATTTTATATATTAAACTGAAAAAGAACTAACATGAAGCAATACAAATATTTTCCTTATCTAAACATAAAATTTGGACATTACTATAGTCAAAACTTAAAATAATAATAATAATAATAATAATAAAACATTGTTATTTTATGTTCAAATCCTCACTGTTATATTTAATAATATTTTATTTTTTTAATATAATATAGTATATTAATTTACCATATTTTTATGTAATTATTATTACTTTATTCCGTTTTGTCTTAAGAATATTTTTGGGTCAAATTCTAATAATTTAATTGGTTTAAATGAATTTAGTTTATAAGGCATAGTGAATTCTTAACCAAAAGCTAGTACGCTATCAAACAAAACTTATTTTCCAACTTCTTTAGCTTCCTTTACCTTCTCTCATGCTGCCTCCTTTTTTTAAAACTCTGCTCCTTGGTTAAGTCTCTCCATTTATTTAAATATTTTTCTCTTTAAAATGATTGTTATGATTTATTATTTTGGTTGGTGAGGCTATATCTTAGAAAAACTTCATCATTTGTATGATTCTTAGAAGAACGCCACAATCGCATGGCATGGCTTCTCTTCTGACTTATGAATGTGCATAGCGCGCTTGAAGAACTTGTTGCTATTTTATGAAATAGCGAAACCAATAACTCTAACGGCCATGTTTTTCCCCTTTTTTTTCTTACTATTCCGTGGTGACTTCAGCTATGATTTCTTCCATCTTTTCATCCCCTGCTTGCCTTGGCGCCTTCTGTTTTTACCTGATTAATGTGAGTGCCCAAGTCCTCAACATGTAACGATGAAAACGTAATTTTTGGTTCGTCTGATGAAGATGGTATATACGTATGCATCGCTATTTAATAGTTGAATATAGTTGGTTGTGAAAGTGCATATGGAGAGCAATTTTTACATGGTTCTCTCGTTCTTGTATTGGGAAGCTTACCAAAGATCATTTTCGATGTATTCTATAAATTTCTTTAAATACACCATCCCATGAGATTCGTCTCACTAGATTCCATGTAGATGTACCTGCCGGTTATCCCATAGCCCACGGAAGCATTCACTGTTGCCGAAATTGTGGTTGAATATGCTGTGACTTTTGTTGTTGCAACCGCGCTGCCTCTTGAAGAATTYCATTYATTGGCTGTCTTTCCCTGGGCWCTTATCTAGTTGTTGATTCCATGTCTGTTTGAAATATCTTCGAGCAGTTATTCTTAATCAAGCCCTCCGCTGCCTGGACTGCCACAATTGGTTCCTGTTCTCATGCTGACGATCAGATTCAACGGATATTATTTCCTTTCGCTGCTCTGATATATTAGGGTTCTAGAGGAAGGCACAGCTCTGTATCTTTGCTTTCCACAGTAATGTACGGCCGTTTTCCCTCCCTCTTTCGAGTGGGTTAGATCTCTATGAAGAGCAGCGAAACTCTAATTTACGACGGGGACCTCCAGCAGAAATTGCCCACTTGAAGAGCGCAGATGGAACGGAGTAGAGTGATTGCTTTCCACTGTAATGTAGGCCCTTTTTGGGTTGAATTTCTACGAATATCAGCGAAAGCCTAATCTATCGCGCATACCTCTCTGGCATAAATCGCCCCCCTCAAGAGTCCGAGATGCTAAAGACTGGCATCAGAAAAAATTACTAGTGTGCCAGAAACTGAAACCAATAAATCAATAAAGAGAAGAAACATACAGAATGGAATGTATTCCTCTGGTATTTCAAATTGCCACTGCGTGCTAATGCCTTCTATGATTTCATCCACACCTCTATGGTGATAACGATTGTAACGTAACATAGCTTAAGTATTTAAACCATATTTTATCGCATTTCTCTAAACCTGGTAAGTATTTGAATCATATTTTATACGATCTTCTCTGATGCTTGATACAAGACATAGTTTCAGGTATTTGAATCATATTTTTATACCGTTTCTTTACGGGTTGATGCTTTAGCATGACATTGAGTAATGATTGATGAGATTATGTATAGTCTCTGATTTTGTTATGGATGTTTCAAGATATGGGATCGTTGTGAAGAGTCATTCTTATTCTTATCTACATATAAAATGCCAGCAGAATCTCCTTTGTAGCTTAGCTCATGGAGACAACCTGGAGCTTACAGGGGTCCAACTTGCAAATAAGCATTTACAAAAGACAATAGCATTTCCTACGGAAGATTGTGGCCTCATCATAAAACCCAATGTTTGTGTAGATCAGTTTCCAGATGTGAAGAATCAATGATTGTGAAGAATCATTCTTCTCTGTCACATGAACGCATAGGATCAGAATCTAACTTTCGGAGACAACGTGGGGCTTACAGGTTTCCATCCTAAGAGATGAAGAGATATAGACGAGAATATCATTGGGTTCATGTGAAAAACCGAAGTTTATAGATGTGGTGAACCAAAAAAGAATGGTCTCTAGGCATCTCCTTGTCAATGCTTTATGTGGCTTCGTTTTTCTAGGATCTAGAGCAGAATTTCTCAGCGAGCAGCAGTTACAAAGAAAATTGCGTTGTACAATACTTAGTCGGTGAGCACTCATAACTTACTAAGCTGTTCCGAGACTGGGCGGTAGACTAAGGGCTGTGATGATAACCCTTAATAAAACAATTTGTTGATATCTACTTAATCTTGTGCGGTTACAGAATTAAAAAAAAACAAAAACTATGTCGAGATTCAACTTCAACAAGTGCTGCAGACTTTCAAATAGAGCTTCTGCTCTCATAAGACTTCTTCTGAGTTCTTACACAACTGTTGTTGCTGTTAACATTTTATGTTTAGGCAAACTGACTCAAACAATTAAGATGAAAATAAATATGGCAAATACCACTGATTCTATCTGTATTACTTTGACACTTTATGTTTAGGCAAACTGACTCAAACAATTAAGATGACAATAAATATGACAAATACGACTGATTCTATCTGTACTACTTTGACACACACGCATGCTTGCTTAACAAAAAAAAATTGGGTAAACCTAAACTCCATGACTTTTTGTTAATATCTCCAACATTCCCCTTAATTAAAAAATTTACATAAAAAATTAAATTGACATGAATTGTCAAATATATGCATTGCACACCTGCAAAATTTTAAGAAAATTTGTGTTATTCAACAATTCTCTAATAAAATGATACCTTGTATCAATGTGCTTGGTTTTCTTGTGAAATACAAATTTATGTGTTATTCACTAATTCTCTAATAAAATGATACCTTGTATCAATGTGCTTGGTTTCCTTGTGAAATACATGATTCTTGGACAACATGATGGCAGAATTATTGTCACAAAATAGTGTAGCTGGTTCTTGTTGTTCCTGCAACAAATTTTTTAACATTCTTCTCATCCAAACAAATTGATAAGGTGGGCTTGCAAGTGCAACATATTCAACCTCAACTGAAGAAACAGTCACAATGGGCTGCTACCTTGATGACCATGACACTATACGTGTTCCAAAATGAAGTATGTACCCATAGGTACTTTTCCTGCCATCTATGTAGCCTCCACAATCACTTTTAGTGTATCCTATAGGTCTAAAATCTTTTGAAGTAGAATACATAATGTCAAACTCTTTTGTTCCATTCAAATATCTCAGAATTTTTTTTCCTTCATTTCAATGACATTCTTTTGGAGTTCCATGAACCTTGAAATCAAACTCACTCCATACATAATATAAGGCCTTGTTTTTGTCAAATAAATAAGTCTTCCTACCAACCTTTTAAATAGAGTGGGATCTATTTTAGATCCATTATCTTCCTTGCTTAACTTCAATCATGTTATGACAGGTGTTGGGGCTATTTCGGAATTTATCATGTTGAATCATTTCAAGATTTCATGTGCATATTTAGATTGTGAAATAAGTGTACCATCTTTGGAATGGTGAACTTCAATGCCCAAAAAATATATCATAAGTCCCAAATAAGTCATTTCAAATTCATCCTTCATGAATGAATTAAATTATTCTATGCCAAAATCACATGTAAAGATAACATCATCTACATATAAGAAAACAATTAACATATGTCCTTGTTGATTTTTTTCGATGTAAAGTGTTGGCTCACAATCACTTTTTTGAAGTCCATTATGAGTGAGAAATGAATCTATGCAATTGTACCTATCTTTGGGAGCTTGCTTTAATTCATACAATGTCTTTTTCAATCTATATAGTTTGTTTTCTTGTCCAAGAATCTCATATCCTTCTGGTTGTTCCACATATACTTCTTCCTCTAAATTTCTATTCAAAAATGATTACTTTACATCCATTTGATAAACAAGCAATTTATTCTACACAGCAATAGAAAACACAATTCTTACTGTGTCCATCCATGCAATTGGTGCAAATCTTTCATTGAAATCTATTCCAGGTTGTTGTGTAAAACCCCTTGCAACTAATATTTCCTTTTGCTTCTGCACATTTCCATCTACATCTTGCTTGGTTTTATAAATCGACTTGACACTTAACAAATCCTTATCCTCGGGTATATATACCAATTTTCATGTGTGATTGTTCTCTATGCCTTTAATTTCTTCATCCATTGCTTGTGCCCATACATATTCCTTTACATATTCTTCAAAAGTTAATGGATCATCTATTTGTGAAAATAGAGCAAAGACTAAAAATGAATTCGTTGTATGAACATTATAGATGTCGTGCAAAATTCTTGTCTTCCTTGGTAACAAAATTGCTAGTGTTGGATATAGAGATCTAGAACTACACAAACTTCTTGTTGGAGTTTGATGTGCTCTTGGTGTGGACGGCGTACCTGCAGATCTCATTGGAGTAGTTTGTGTTGTGATTTGTGTCGTAGTTCCAGGAGTGGAAGGAACTGTGCACTTTCTTATAAGTGGTGTTTGAACCACTTCATCCTCTATGTCATCATGCCCTATAGCATCAACAAATTTAACTATCATTTCTATGCTTCCATCCCATGCTTCATTTTCCACAAATTGGACATCGCGACTAATTATAAATTTTCTTGCAACAGGTTCATATAATTTGTATTCTTTTGTGTCTTCAAAGTACCCAATAAATATGCATTTTTGTCCTTTGTTATCTAAGTTCTTTCTAAGCTCATCTTAAACATGTGCATATCTGACACAATAAAAAACTTTTTAGTGCCTAATATTATGGTTCATACTTGTCTAGGCTTCTCAAGGAACTTTGTTTTTAACATTTTTTTTCATACATCTGATCATGGTGTATATTGTAGTTGTTACTGCCTTATCCCAATACTCATTTAACAAATCTTTGGCTGCCAACATATTGTGCACCATTTCCGTGATGGTTTGATTCCTCCTTTCCGTGATACCATTCTGCTGTGGTGTATGTTGTGCAATGAATTTCTTGAATATCCCATGAACTTTAGATAAGTTATGAAACTCTCTTGAAACATATTCACCTCCTCCTTCAGTTCTTAGCACCTTCAAGTAATAACCACTTTTCTTCTCCACATTTGATTTAAACTGTTAAAAACAACCAAATGCATGTGATTTATATTTTAGAAAGTAAATCCATGTTTTTCTTGAGAAATCATCATTAAATGTAAGAAAATAGTTGTTTCCTCCTATAGATGGTGTTTTCATTGGTCGATAGATATTTGAATGTACAATTTCCAGTGGAACTTTTTCTCTATATGACTTGTCAACTCGAAATGACTCTCTATGCTACTTTCCAAAGAAGAAGCCTTCACATATTCTTCCTCATTTTTCAATTAATGGAAAACATTGTACCTTATCCTTTGTATGTAGAAGCTTCAGACCTCCAAAGTTTAAATGTCCAAATCTGAAATTGCCACAACCAAGAATTATCCTTCACTTCATATTGGAATGATTCTTGCATATCTCCGACACTATCTTCTTCTTTTTTGAAACTACGTGCACTAACCTTTCCTTCTTTGGAATAATGTGCAGTTACATCTTCGCTTTCTTCTTTGAATGCGGTATCAAAGTTCACATGTTTTGCGTCATAAATAGATTTCCTTGTTTTTCTCTTTATGGTTGGCTTCAATGTTAATGGTAATATTATGTTTCTTGTCATCCGAATTCTTGTAATAAGTTGGTTTCTTGGATACGTGTCCAAAATCACACAGTGATTATCTTCCACATAGATTCTATATCCCTTTTGCAACAACTTTCTTGCTCTCATCAAATTATGTTTTAGACCAGAAACATAATACACATTAGGCATAACTTTTTTCTCTCCTTGTTTTGTTAAAATGTTAATACTTCCTTTACCCAAGACAATGACTTGGTTGTTGGTTCCAAGTGTTAATTTAGTTTGGACTAACTTATCCAAACTAAAACAATTGTAGGATTCATGTCATACGATTACTACAACTTGACTATAAATACCATATGTCACATGGACTTTGTTGAGCAACATTGCATTCAGCTAGGGAAATTATGGGCATTTCTTCAATGCACCCCATAAACATAGGACTTGAGGGACTATTTGTGTTGTTTGACTGATCTTGACCTTGCTTGTTTTGATTATACTATATCTTCGTGCACTCATATGCATAATGTCCATACTTTTACAATAATGCCACTTAATATTTGATTTATCAAATTTCTTATTACTTGGCAAATTGTTATTAGGATTTTTTCCTCTTCCACTAGTATTTGCAGGACTATTACTGTGTCCTCCTCTAAAAGAACTTCTTCCTCTGTCTCTAGATTTAGCTCTCCCTCTTCATCTTCCATGGCCTATAGATGACCGCATGAAAAATGCATTTTCTAATGACATATTTGATCTATTTAATATGTGTTCATGATTAACGAAGGAGGATTGCAACTCATCTAGGCTAAACTGACTCAGATCTTTGTTCTCTTCTAAAGTCACAACAAGAGAATCAAATTTAGAAGGAAGACTTCTAAGGACATTCTAAATAACCTTTGTATCATCTATGGTTTCTCCATGAGACTTAATTTGATTTATCAGGCCAATAACATGGGTATAAAATTACTCTATCTATGGATTTCATTGACAATGTTTCAAAATCTCTTCTAAGAATTTGTAGTTTTGAAGTGATGACTTTGCCCACACCTTGATAACAAGTTTGTAATATGTCTCATGCTTCTTTGGTTTTCTTTGTTGATGCTACTCTTGCTAGTATGCTTTCATGCATGGCTTGATGTATGCAAAGCATTGTCTTTCCATCCTTCTTCCTTTGACCTTTCAAGACATCCTTCTCATCTTGTGTGAGGGAATTGTATGCTTCCTGATATGTTAATTCAACAGAGCCATTTTTTACTATCTCCCACACATCATGACCCTGAGATAATGCCTTCATGGTCAAAGACCATAACTCATAATTTTTACTTATAAAAGTGGGAGGTTGCAGATTTGAAATAGAGGCCATGATTTCACCTTACAACATAGTTGTTTCTCTTTAAAACTGCTCTTGAAACTTACTTTGATAAACCTCTGCTGATACCAAATCTCAGATCTAAAGCGTGCAAAGTTTCTAAGCATGCCATAGTTACAAAAAAAAATGTATGTTACAATACTTAGTCAATAAGCACCCAAAACTTACAGCACGGTTCCCATTGTGTGCTATGATTATAACACTTAATAAAACAATTTTTTTATATTGTTCTACTCTCATCACATAAAATCACATTAATAGTTTCAATGCAGATTCACGAACTCATAAATCTACTAAATCTTGTGCATAAACAGAGAAGATATTTTTGAAGTGTTTGAATACAAAAAAAACTCATAAATACTCATAAATATGTCCAAAACAAAACACTTTAATATATATCACCAAATTGGATGCTGCACATGATTACAAAATACAAAAAAAAACTATGTCCACCTTCAACTCCAACAACCTATGCAGAATTTCAACCAAAACTTGTGGTATCATACTTCTTTGACTTCTTACACAACTGCTACTGCTGCTAACTATCACATTACATTCTCTGTATCAACTCTTTACAGACTTAGAAATATATAAAGACTAAGACTGAGACTTCCTAACTCCAAGACTTTTAACTAATATCTCCAACAGTTTTCTTCTCTTTTCTCTAGCAAAGGATGCATTTTTAACTAGTTGTTGCCTTTGAATTCGTAGGGCAAGCTGTCTTGTCTCCACTTTCTTGAATTCGCATAGCAAGATGTCCCTCTCTTAAGTTTCTTTAAAATTGTGGATATACATGAAGGGCGCAATATAAGAAGAACCAAAGAGTGAATTCTTCAGCACTTTCCATTAGATGAAGGCCGCAATACCAGAAGAACCAAAAAGTGAATTCTTCAGTACTTGCCATCGGATGAAAACTTCAGCGTAAACGTCCAAGGAAAAGTCCCTTCCCTTATATATATATATAGAACTGCAGCGAACAGTAGAAACAGTTTCTAGAAAAAAGCTAACAAAGGATTTTCCCTTGACGCTGAAAATTAGGTGATCACCTCATAAGAACGACGAGAATTAAGAGAGTCACTAGTTCTTCTATTTAAAAGCATACTAAAGAGCTTCTGTGAAAGTCATTAGCGGTTATCATATTCCACAATTGGTGAGAGTTATTCCTACTAGAGTGTGGCATTAGTTTGGGCAAAGGGGATCACTTTCATCACTTGCCATTAGGTGAAAACTTTACAATAAGCCTCCAGGGAAAAGTCCTTTATGATATGTAGCACCTAAGGACGTCAAGAACCATCTACTAAAACTATGTTAGTTTGTTCTATGAACGGTCCTTTTCATAATGTAATTTTACAAATGAAAACCATAACACTAATATATTTAACACAAATTCAAACACAG
>JASDQU010103068.1:176196-188880 GCA_032191745.1 Picea mariana | reverse complement strand
GTTTCAGGTATTTGAATCATATTTTTATACCGTTTCTTTACGGGTTGATGCTTTAGCATGACATTGAGTAATGATTGATGAGATTATGTATAGTCTCTGATTTTGTTATGGATGTTTCAAGATATGGGATCGTTGTGAAGAGTCATTCTTATTCTTATCTACATATAAAATGCCACCAGAATCTCCTTAGTAGCTTAGCTCATCGAGACAACCTGGAGCTTACAGGGGTCCAACTTGCAAATAAGCATTTACAAAAGACAATAGCATTTCCTAAGGAAGGTTTTGGACTCATCATAAAACCCAATGTTTGTGTAAATCAGTTTCCAGATGTGAAGAATCAATGATTGTGAAGAATCATTCTTCTCTGTCACATGAACGCGTAGGATCAGAATCTAACTTTAGGAGACAACGTGGGGCTTACAGGTTTCCATCCTAAGAGATGAAGAGATATAGACGAGAATATCATTGGGTTCATGTGAAAAACCGAAGTTTATAGATGTGGTGAACCAAAAAAGAATGGTCTCTAGGCATCTCCTTGTCAATGCTTTATGTGGCTTCGTTTTTCTAGGATCTTGAGCAGAATTTCTCAGCGCGCAGCAGTTATCTGTACTACTTTGACACACTATAAGAACAGGCATGCTTGCTTAACAAAAAAAAAATTGGGTAAACGTAAACTCCATGACTTTTTATTAATATCTCCAACACTCCCCTTAATTATAAGTAGGTGGGATTACAAAACACAAAAATTTACATAAAAAATTAAATTGACAAGAATTGTCAAATATATGCATCTGCAATTTTTTTCAATACACCTGCAAAACTAAAAGAAAATTTATGTGTTATTCAACAATTCTCTAATAAAATGATACCTTGTATCAATGTGCTTGGTTTTCTTGTGAAATACAAATTTATGTGTTATTCACTAATTCTCTAATAAAATGATACCTTGTATCAATGTGCTTGCTTTCCTTGTGAAATACATGATTCTTGGACAATATGATGGCGGAATTATTGTCACAAAATAGTGTAGTTGGTTCTTGTTGTTCCTACAACAAATTTTTTAACATTCTTCTCATCCAAACAAATTGATAAGGTGGACTTGTAGCTGCAACATATTCAACCTCAACTAAAGAAAGAGTCACAATGGGCTGCTACCTTGATGACCATGACACTATAGGTGTTCCAAAATGAAGTATGTACCCACAGGTACTTTTCCTGTCATCTATGTAGCCTCCACAATCACTTTCAGTGTATCCTACAGGTCTAAAATCTTTTGAAATATAATACATAATGTCAAACTCTTTTGTTCCATTCACATATCTCAGAATTCTTTTTCCTTCCTTTCAATGACATTATTTTGGAGTTCCATGAACCTTGAAATCAAACTCACTCCATACATAATATAAGGCCTTGTTGTTGTCAAATAAATAAGGCTTCCTACAAACCTTTTAAATAGAGTGGGATCTATTTTAGATCCATTATCTTCCTTGCTTAACTTCAATCATGTTATAACACGTGTTGGGGCTATTTCGGAATTTATCATGTTGAATCATTTCAAGATTTCATGTGCATATTTAGATTGTGAAATAAGTGTACCATCTTTGGAATGGTGAACTTCAATGCCCAAAAAATATATCATAAGTCCCAAATAAGTCATTTCAAATTCATCCTTCATGAATGAATTAAATTATTCTATGCCAAAATCACCTGTAAAGATAAAATCATCTACATATAAGAAAACAATTAACATATGTCCTTGTTGATTTTCTTCGATGTAAAGTGTTGGCTCGCAATCACTTTTTTGAAGTCCATTATGAGTGAGAAATGAATCTATGCAACTGTACCCATCTTTGGGAGCTTGCTTTAATTCATACAATGTTTTTTTCAATCTGTATAGTTTGTTTTCTTGTCCAAGAATCTCATATCCTTCTGGTTGTTCCACATATACTTCTTCCTCTAAATTTCTTTTCAAAAATGATTTCTTTACATCCATTTGATAAACAAGCAATTTATTCTACGCAACAATTTATTCTTACTGTGTCCATCCATGCAATTGGTGCAACTGTTTCATTGAAATCTATTCTAGGTTGTTGTGTAAAACCCCTTGCAACTAATATTTCCTTTTGCTTCTGCACATTTCCATCTACATCTTGCTTGGTTTTATAAATCAACTTGACACTTATCAAATCCTTATCCTCGGGTATATATACCAATTTCCATGTGTGATTGTTCTCTTTGCCTTTAATTTCTTCATCCATTGCTTGTGCCCATAAATATTTCTTTACATATTCTTCAAAAGTTAATGGATCATCTATTTGTGAAAATAGAGCAAAGACTAAAAATGAATTAGTTGTATCAACATTATAGATGTCATGCAAAATTCTTGTCTTCCTTGGTAACAAAATTGCTAGTGTTGGATATAGAGATGTAGAGCTACACAAACTGCTTGTTGGAGTTTGATGTTCTCTTGGTGTGGACTGTGTACCTGCAGATCTCATTGGAGTAGTTTGTGTTGTGATTTGTGTCGCAGTTTCAGGAGTGGAAGGAACTCTGCACTTTCTTATAAGTGGTGTTTGAACCACTTCATCCTCTATGTCATCATGCCCTATAGCATCAACAATTTTAACTATCCTTTCTATGCTTCCATCCCATGTTTCATTTTCCACAAATTGGACATCGCGACTAATTATAAATTTTCTTGCAATAGATTCATATAATTTGTATTCTTTTGTGTCTTCAGAGTACCCAATAAATATGCATTTTTGTCCTTTGTTATCTAACTTCTTTCTAAGCTCATATTAAACATGTGCATATCCAACACATTAAAAAACTTTTTAGTGCCTAACATTATGGTTCATACTTGTCTAGGCTTCTCAAGGAACTTTATTCTTAGCACTTTTTCTCAGACATCTGGTCATGATGTATATTGTAGTTGTTACTGCCTTATGCCAATACTCATTTGACAAATCTTTGGCTGCCAACATATTGTGCACCATTTCCGTGATGGTTTGGTTCCTCCTTTTTGTGACACCATTCTGCTGTGGTGTATGTTGCGCAATGAATTTCTTGAAAATCTCATGAACTTTAGATAAGTTATGAAACTCTCTTGAAACATATTCACCTCCTCTTTCAGTTCTTAGCACCTTCAAGTAATAACCACTTTTCTTCTCCACATGTGATTTAAACTATTGAAAACAACCAAATGCATGCGATTTATATTTTAGAATGTAAATCCATGTTTTTCTTGAGAAATCATCATTAAATGTAAGAAAATAGTTGTTTCCTCCTATAGATGATGTTTTCATTGGTTGATAGATATTTGAATGTACAATTTCCAGTGGAACTTTTTCTCTATATGACTTGTCAACTCGAAATGACTCTCTATGCTACTTTCCAAAGAAGAAGCCTTCACATATTCTTCCTCATTTTCCAATTAATGGAAAACATTGTACCTTATCCTTTGTATGTAGAAGCTTTGGACCTCCAAAGTTTAAATGTCCAAATCTGAAATTGCCACAACCAGGAATCATCCTTCACTTCATATTGGAATGATTCTTGCATATCTCCGACACTGTCTTCTTCTTTTTTGGAACTACGTGCACTAGCCTGTCCTTCTTTGGAATAATATGGAGTTACATCTTCGCTTTCTTCTTTGAATGCAGTATCAAAGTTCACATATTTTACGTCATAAATAGATTTCCTTGTTTTTCTCTTTATGGTTGGCTTCAATGTTCATGGTAATATTATGTTTCTTGTCATCCGAATTCTTGTAATAAGTTGGTTGCTTGGATATGTGTCCAAAATCACATAGTGATTATCTTCCACATAGATTCTATACCCCTTTTGTAACAACTTTCTTGTTCTCATCAAGTTATGTTTTAGAACGGAAACATAATACACATTAGGCATAACTTTTTTCTCTCCTTGTTTTGTTAAAATGTTAATACTTCCTTTACCCAAGACAGTGACTTGGTTGTTGGTTCCAGGTATTAATTTAGTTTGGACTAACTTATCCAAACTAGAAAAAAATTGTAGGCTTCATGTCATGCGATTACTACAACCTGAATATAAATACCATATGTCACATGGACTTTGTTGAGAAACAATGCATTCAACTATGGAAATTATGGGCATTTCTTCAGTGTGCCCCATAAACATAGGACTTGAGAGACTATTTTCATTGTTTGACTGATCTTGACCTTGCTTGTTTTGATTATACTATATCTTCCTGCACTCATATGCATAATGTCCATACTTTTACAATAATGCCACTTAGTATTTGATTTATCAAATTTCTTATTACTTGGCTAATTGTTATTAGGATTTTGTCCTCTTCCACTAGTATTTGCGGGACTGTTATTGTGTCCTCATCTAAAAGAACTTCTTCCTCTGTCTCTAGATTTAGTTCTGCCTCTTCATCTTCCACGGCTTATAGATGACTGCATGAAAAATGCATTTTCTAATGACATATTTGATCTATTTAATATGTGTTCATGATTAATGAGGGAGGATTGCAACTCATCTAGGCTAAACTGACTCGGATCTTTGTTCTCTTCCAAAGTCACAACAAGAGAATCAAATTTAGAAGGAAGACTTCTAAGTACATTCTAAATAACCTTCCTATCATCTATGGTTTTTCCATGAGACTTAATTTGATTTATCAGGCCAATAACATGGGTATAAAATGACTCTATCTATGGATTTCATTGACAAAGTTTCAAAATCTCTTCTAAGAATTTGTAGTTTTGAAGTGATGACTTTGTCCACACCTTGATAACAAGTTTGTAATATGTCTCATGCTTCCTCGGCTTTCTTTGTTGATGCTACTCTTGGTAGTATGCTTTCATGCATGGCTTGATGTATGTAAAACATTGTCTTTCCATCCTTCTTCATTTGATCTTTCAAGACATCCTTCTCATCTTGTGTGAGGGAATTGTATGCTTCCTGATATGTTAGTTCAACATAGCCATTTTCGACTATCTCCCGTACATCATGACCCTGAGATAATGCCTTCATGGTCAAAGACCATAACTCATAATTTTTACCTGTAAAAGTGGGAGGTTGCAGATTTGAAATAAAGGCCATGATTTCACCTTACAACATAGTTGTTTCTCTTTAAAACTGCTCTAGAAACTTACTTGATAAACCTCATATGATACCAAATCCCAGATCTAGAGCCGCAAAGTTTCTGAGCATGCCATAGTTACAAAAAAAACTGTGTGTTACAATACTTTAGTCACTAACCACCCAAAACTTACAGCACGGTTCCCATTGTGTGCTATGATTATAACACTTAATAAAACAAATTTTTTATATTGTGCTACTCTCATCACATAAAATCACATTAATAGTTTCAATGCAGATTCACGAACTCATAAATCTACTAAATCTTGTGCATAAACAGAGAGAAGATATTTTTGAAGTGTTTGAATACAAAAAAAAACTCAGAAATACTCATAAATATGTAAAAAAAAAAAAAACACTTTAATATATATTACCAAATTGGATGCTGCACACAGTTACAAAATACAAAAAAAACTATATCGACCTTCAACTCCAACAACTTATGCAGAATTTCAACCAAAACTTGTGCTCTCATACTTCTTTGACTTCTTACACAACTGCTACTGCTGCTAACTATCACATTACATTCTTTGTATCAAGTCTGCACGGTTACAAAATACAAAAAAAACTATATCGACCTTCAACTCCAACAACTTATGCAGAATTTCAACCAAAACTTGTGCTCTCATACTTCTTTGACTTCTTACACATACTGCTGCTAACTATCACATTACATTATTTGTATCAACTCTTTACAGACTCAGGAATATATAAAAACTAAGACTGAGACTTCCTAACTCCAAGACTTTTAATTAATATGTCCAACAGTTTTCTTCTCTTTTCTCTAGCAAAGGATGCATTTTTAACTAGTTGTTGCCTTTGAATTCGTAGGGCAAGCTGTCTTGTCTCCACTTTCTTGAATTCGCATAGCAAGATGTCCCTCTCTTAAGTTTCTTTAAAATTGTGGATATACATGAAGGGCGCAATATAAGAAGAACCAAAGAGTGAATTCTTCAGCACTTWCCATTAGATGAAGGCCGCAATACCAGAAGAACCAAAAARTGAATTCTTCAGTACTTGCCATCGGATGAAAACTTCAGCGTAAACGTCCAAGGAAAAGTCCCTTCCCTTATATATATATATAGAACTGCAGCGAACAGTAGAAACAGTTTCTARAAAAAAGCTAACAAAGGATTTTCCCTTGACGCTGAAAATTAGGTGATCAYCTCATAAGAACGACGAGAATTAAGAGAGTCACTAGTTCTTCTATTTAAAAGYATACTAATAAAGAGCTTCTGTGARAGTCATTAGCGGTTATCATATTCCACAATTGGTGAGAGTTATTCCYACYAGAGTGTGGCATTAGTTTGGGCAAAGGGGATCACTTTCATCACTTGCCATTAGGTGAAAACTTTACAATAAGCCTCCAGGGAAAAGTCCTTTATGATATGTAGCACCTAAGGACGTCAAGAACCATCTACTAAAACTATGTTAGTTTGTTCTATGAACGGTCCTTTTCATAATGTAATTTTACAAATGAAAACCATAACACTAATATATTTAACACAAATTCAAACACAGTTGCTACCTCCCTTTAAAATCTCTCTGCACCTATAGTTTTCTCTCTCCAGCTAGGAAGACTCCTTTAGTACCTTTGCGCTTACCATATGCACAGTGACAACCATTTCTCTTTGTTTCCACAGCACGCCGAGCATGAGCACGAGAGTGAGTTTTCATTGGCTTCCTGATAATTTGACCAATTTCCAAATGTTTTGCTTGGAATTGGCCATGGAAATCTCGCTGACCTCACTCAATCGCTGGAACTCTGCACTCACCCTACAATCCCAAATATAAGGTATCAAAAACTGGATATCACTTACTTCTGCTTCTTCTTGGTTTACGCAATCATTAAGAGACTTTCTGATCTGCAGCCATGGAATTTTTATAGTTGCCAATTTCGCCCATAATTAGGAAGAGAAGACAAAGTTCTTTTGTCGGCGTGGATGCCCACGTTGACAGAAACAAACTGACGTCCTCGGGGCTGGATGATCTCAGGAGCCTCTAGGAGGAGCTTCGATTTGATGGAGGATTTCTTTTTGGCGGAAAGAAAAAAAATGGATCTGGAACTGCGATCTGGCCTTTGAATTTAGCCACTGCAAACAAACAATTTGTTTCTCTCAACAAACTTAATGACCCAGAAAGATTAGATGTTTCATTAAAGTTCTTCAATTAAGTAGAAGGTTCTTGGCGGATTCTTCTTGATGCCAAGCCAAAGAATATTCTTCACACATAATTCCCAGCAATGAAGGATCCCCTTTTCACGAGTTCGTAGCTCCTCACATAGTTAAAAAAAAATACGCTTGATATAAAAATTACTCACATCTACTCTGATTAGCGAAACCCCCCAAAAAACAGCTCAACCTAATTTATTCTACACACTGCATACAGTAATATACACTCACATATTTTGGGAGGGAGTTACATAGAACAACCAACTCTAATACTAAATTGGAGAACCACTTTGTACTCAAAATCTATCTTCATTATTAAATCACACACATATTTATATAATAAGTTTTTCTTTAATAACATATTTATGAAGGAATGCTTAGAAATATGAGAAACAAGGCAATTCTCAGAAACTATATTGAATGAACACTGATTACATCATTATATAGGAAACTAACCTACTTAGACTGTTACAACAAACTCTAAATAACTAGACTCTACTTTATTTCCAAGTCTCCCCTTTAATGGAGAATGGGTTGGCTTCTACACCTAACATCTCCCTAAACAGCTCAAACTTAATCTTTCCAAGAGGCTTAGTGAAAATACCAGCAACATTTTCACAAGTATTACAATACATAAGAGCTATTTCATTTGACTGCAACTTCTCTCTAACAAAATGAAATTGAGCATCAACATGTTGTGTCCTTGCATGATAAGTCGTATTATGTGCAAGCTTGATTGAACTTTGATTATCACATTTGATCATTGTAGGTTCCTCTCCAACATCTTGAAGAAGTCTTCTCAACCAAAGAGCTTCACAAGTTGCTGCACACAAGGTTTTTTATTCTATGTTAGTAGAAGACAAAGATATAGTAGGTTGTTTTTTTCTGGTCCATGAAAGAACCCTGGATCCAATCCCAAACACATATCCAGTGGTTGATCTTCGATTATCCAGATTTTCAGCCCAATCAGAATCTGAGTAACCTGTCAACTCAACATTAGATGCATCAGTATATTTAATACCATAATCAAGTGTTCATTTTAGATACTTAAGTACTTCCTTTGTTGCATTCCAATGGCTTTCTAGAGGTTTCACCATAAACTGACTTAACACACTCACAAAATATGCAATATCAGGGCTCATTGTGGTGAGATAATTCAAACTACTCACCATCTTTCTATACATAGTGCCATTCACCTCCTTCGAACCATCATCACAAGAAAGTTCCACATTCTACTGCATGGAAACAATAGAATATTTACACTGATCCATTTTAAATTTTTTAAGTACTTCTCTGACAAACAAAAGTTTGGCCTGCATTTCTACAAACTTCAAGGCCTAGGCAATAATGTAACTCACCAAGATCTTTCATTTCAAAAACTTGTGACAATTTCTCCTTGATTTCATTAATTACTTTCTCTGCATATTTTGTAATTATCAAATCATCAACATATAAGGAAATCAATACTATATACCCGTGCTCATCAAATTTGGTATACGGATTTGGATTACTTTTGCTCCTCATAAAACCCTGTTGAAGAAAGAAAGAGTGTATCTTCTCATACCATGACCTAGGTGCCTGTTTTAGTCCATACGATACTTTCTTTAACTTACACACTAAGTGTTGTTGCCCATGTTCCACAAACCCTTCAAGTTGAGTAAGGTAAAACTCCTCCTTTAACTCACCATTCAAAAATGCAAATTTAACATCTAATTGGTGTAGCTTCCAATGATACTTTGTAGCTAAAACAATTAACAATATGATAGTATTCAATTTAGTTGTTGGTGCAAATGTTTCAGCACAATCAATACCTTATGTTTTTGAATACCCCTTTGAAACCAATCTAGCCTTATATTTGTCTATATTACCATCTGATTTAAACTTGGTTTTGTATATCCATTTGCATCCAATTATATTTTTATGTTTAGGAAATTCAGTCAATTCCCAAGTATTGTTTTTCATCATAGATTCATATACTTCCTCTATTCTATTTTTCCATTCATCATGTTCATTTTCTTCATCAAAACTCATGGGTTATATGACATTTGAAATGCTACTCATTAGGGCATAGTCTCTATACCCCTCAGGGAGTCGAACCTGTTGTGAAGATCTTCTCAACTGATTATCTTCCTCCCCACTTTGTGAAGATCTGTCTTTGCCTCTAGGTGAATTGTGACTGCTTAAAGTGTCACTATCACTGAGTCTTTCTTGTTGTTGTTGTTGTTGTCGCTGTGGTTATGGATATTGTTGTGGTGGTTGTTTCTGTGATGGTTGTTGTTACTCTTCTTTAACTCCTTCATCAAGAAGTCTATGCCATTCTTCATGAATGTTGCTGTCATGATTTCCTACTTCCTGCTCATGGAAAAGTACATCTCTACTCGCAAATACTTTGTGAGTAGAAGGATCAAACAATTTGTATGCTTTGAATTCAGAACAGTACCCAATGAAAATACATTTAATGGCTTTAGCATCCAATTTCTTCCTATTATCCTTTGGAATATGAGAAAAAGTCTTACACCCAAATACTTTCAAATTATGAAGTGCAGGTTTGGAACCATACAAGGCTTTGAAAGGAGTGACATTATCAAGACATGTTGTTGGACTTCTATTCTTTAAATAAACTCTGGTATTTATGGCTTCAGCACAAAATGCATTTGAGAGATTCTTACCTTTCATCATACTGTGTGTACACTCTGTCAGAGTTATGCTTTTCATTTCAGCGACTTCATTCTACTGTGGAGTGTGAGGCACTGTAAACTGTTGTATTATTCCATGATCTTTGCAATATTTGATGAAGTCCCCTGATTTATACTCTCCTCCTTGATCTAAATGGAGGATTTTGATGGATTTTCCTGTCTGCTTTTCCACCATGGTTTTGAATTCTCTAAAGTACTCGAAAACATCACTCTTTCTTATAAGGAAGTAAACCCATGTGTATCTCGTGCAATCATCAATAAATAATAGAAAGTGAAATGCCCCTCCTAAAGACCTAGTCTGCATAGGCCCACAAACATCAGTATGCACAAGATATAACACATCTCTCTTTTTCCTATCAGGATTAGAGGGGAATTCATCTCTATGCATCTTTCCTAATGCACTTCCATTACAAGAAACATTCTCATTCTTTAACATGGGAAGTCCTTCAACCATATTCTTTTCCTGTAATAATAATAAATCAGGATGATTAATGTGGCCATACCATTGATGCCAAAGACTCTTTGTTGGCATAGTTGCAGAAGTCAATGCATGATGTGCTTTGCTGGTAACATCAAGTTTGTATAGGTCTCCTGCTCTAACTCTCGTTGCAAGAATTTTAAATTGGTCCAGTAGATTGTTCACTATGAAATAATTCTTGAAGAATTCAACCTTCAAGCTCTGATTAGTAATGGTCGACACAGAGATCAAATTTTTCTTTATCCCTAGTACCTAAACAACATTCTGAATGTGACGGACAATACCATTCGGCAATGTCACAAGAATGTCTCTATATCCCTTGATCTGATAAGCGCGGTCATCACCAAGATATATGTTGGCTCCATTCAGTGTTTCTTTAATATTAGTGTACCACATCTTGTTACAAGTCATATGTACTGATGCTCCGGAATCCACAAAACAGGCATCAGAATCATTTGTTTCAGCAGATAAAGCAGCGTTAGACACAAACAGCCTAAGATCCCTTGAATCAAAATTTGGGCATTTATCAATATCATCACTAGCAATAAATAATCTAAGATCATGATCTGACAATTTTTCTGGATAATGACCAGAATTTCTTCTAGGTTTGTTCCTAGCCTCATCACTTTTCTTCTTATGACAGTCTCTAACAATATGTCTAGGTCGACCACAATAAAAAAAACTCGTTGACTCAATCATGTTAGATTGCATACCTTGATTCGGCCTTGGAGATTGTTTTCTCTACGATCAACTACCTCTCTGTGATGAACTGCCTCCTCTGCGTCTTTCTCCTAATCTCCCTCTCGACGATCTCTTATTTGACCATAGTGCCAAATCTATATTGTGAGGGTTCATATTCCTGCACCTCTCTTCCTCTTGCAACAAAATCCCTGTCAGTTCTTCAAGCATAGGAGGTTTCTCCCTTGTTACGAGACCTGTTATGAACATCTCATAATCTTCTAGCATACCATTTAATGTAGTAGTGACTAGATCACTATTGGAAACAGTTTCCCCTATATTAACTAGCTTGTCTTTCACCTCTTTAATACGACCCATAAATGAAATAACAAATTCATTCCATCCATCTTAATGCCTAGCAATTTAGTTTTCAAGAACAAAATGCGATTTGTGTTGCTAGTTTCATACAATGTTTTAAGGGTTTCCATGTTGCAGCAGAAGTTGTAGATTCTCTAATATGTGGAATTATGCTATCTTTAACATACATGCGCAACAATACCTTTGCCCTTTTTTTGCACTTCTCACAATCTTGGATCTGTGCTGTTGTCGCACCTGCACCTGCATCAGGTTTCACTTCAGTTTCCTTTGCAATGTTTCAGACACCATAGCCCTCCATCAGGGTCTACATCTTGAATTTCCAGCTAATGAAATTTGAGCCATCTAACATGTTAGCTTCGTTGAGGTAGGTCTCTGCCAGAGGATTCGTCATCTTTGTTAATGGATCCTTGTATCACCAAGAATATCAAACTTTTGTGAAGTGTTGAGCAGTTTGTTGCTCTACCTTCGGATCCCCCGATCCGTTTCTACCTTGACTCTTAGTTTTCTTAACAAAAGTATAAAAAAACCTTAAAAAAAGAAACCTTAACAACACTTTATATATAAAAAATAATATAAATTTCTTAAAAAAAGAAACTTTCCTTCTTCTTTTTTTTTGTTTACTACACACATCCACCATTATGTAATAACTCCACCTCACTCACGAATGATAAAGATTATACCACTTTAATAAAAAAAAATTATACGTAACTTCACAAATAATCCCCCTCAAATGAAGCATGAATGGATCTCCAACGCATGCATGCTACATGGTGTGCACTCCTTTGAAGTTGAAGGTCATGCTTCATGAAAACCTCCACGCTCACCGCACCCACGCTCAAAGCTCACATAAATTTTGTAAATGGTGGATTGGTCTCACACTCCAATTCAAACTCATGCAAATGGAGGTTGATGCTTATGCTTCCCAATTGCTCACACAGTAAAAACTCATGATTTTCTCACGGCCCTGTAGCCAAGCTTGTGATTCAGGCTCACGTTCGAGTCTCATGCTGAACCCATGCGACCTCAAGAACCCACGGGGGAAAACGTTCCTTACGCTATCCATGTGGCCTGCATAGACATAAATGTTTCTACACCTCACGCTAACTTAGAGTGGGGGAGTCCACACCTCACGAGGTACTTGGGTGTGGGAATCTTTAAA
>JASDQU010103068.1:164113-176176 GCA_032191745.1 Picea mariana | reverse complement strand
GAAAACTTTACAATAAGCCTCCAGGGAAAAGTCCTTTATGATATGTAGCACCTAAGGACGTCAAGAACCATCTACTAAAACTATGTTAGTTTGTTCTATGAACGGTCCTTTTCATAATGTAATTTTACAAATGAAAACCATAACACTAATATATTTAACACAAATTCAAACACAGCTGCTGCCTCCCTTTAAAATCTCTCTGCACCCACGTTTTCTCTCTCCAGCTAGGAAGACTCCCTTAGTACCTTTGCGCTTACCATATCCACACTGACAACCATTTCTCTTTGTTTCCAGAGCACGCCGAGCATGAGCACGAGAGTGAGTTTTCATTGGCTTCCTGATAATTTGACCAATTTCCAAATGTTTTGCTTGGAATTGGCCATGGAAATCTCGCTGACCTCACTCAATCGCTGGAACTCTGCACTCACCCTACAATTCCAAATATCAGGAATCGAAAAACTGGATATCGCTTACTTCTGCTTCTTCTTGGTTTACGCAATCATTAAGAGACTTTCTGATCTGCAGCCATGGAATTTTTATAGCTGCAAATTTCGCCCATAATTAGGAAGAGAAGACAAAGTTCTTTTGTCGGCGTGGATGTCCACGTTGACAGCAAGAAACTGACGTCCTCGGGGCTGGATGATCTAAGGAGCCTCTAGGAGGAGCTTCGATTTGATGGAGGATTTCTTATTGGCGGAAAGAAAAAAATGGATCTGGAACTGCGATCTGGACTTTGAATTTAGCCACTGCAAACAAACAATGTGTTTCTGTCAACAAACTTAGTGACCCAGAAAGATTAGATGTTTCATTAAAGTTCTTCAATTAAGTAGAAGGTTCTTGGCGGATTTTCTTGATGCCAAGCCAAAGAATATTCTTCACACATAATTCCCAGCAATGAAGGATCCCCTTTTCACGAATTCGTAGTTTCTCACATCGTTAAAAAAACATACGCTTGATATAAAAATTACTCACATCTACTCTGATTAGCTAAACCCCCAAAAAAACAGCTCTACCTATTATAATCTACACACTGCATACAGTAATATCCACTCACATATTTTGGGAGGGAGTTACATAGAACAACCAACTCTAATACTAAATTGGAGAACCACTTTGTACTCAAAATCTATCTTCATTATTAAATCACACACATATTTATATAATAAGTTTTTCTTTAATAACATATTTTTGAAGGAATGCTTAGAAATATGAGAAACAAGGTAATGCTTAGAAACTATATTGAATGAAGACTAATTACATCATTCTATAGGAAACTAACCTACTTAGACTGTTACAACAAACTCTAAATAACTAGACTCTACTCAGGGTACATAGGGATCTGACTCCATTATTTCCAAGTCTCCCTTTTAATGGAGAATGGGTTGACTTCTACACTTAACATCTCCCTAAATAGCTCAAACTTAATCTTTCCAAGAGGCTTAGTGAAAATACCAGCAACATTTTCACAAGTATTACAATACATAAGAGCTATTTCATTTGACTGCAACTTTTCTCTAACAAAATGAAACTGAGCATCAACATGCTTTGTCCTTGCATGATAAGTCGTATTTTGTGCAAGCTTGATTGAACTTTGATTATCACATTTGATCAGTGTAGGTTCCTCTCCAACATCTTGAAGAAGTCTTCTCAACCAAACATCTTCACAAGTTGTTGCACACAAGGTTTTTTATTCTTTGTCAGTAGAAGACAAAGATACAGTAGGTTTCTTTTTACTGGTCCATGAAAGAACCCTGGATCCAAGGCCAAACACATATCCAGTGGTTGATCTTCGATCATCCGGATTTCCAGCCCAATCAGAATCTCAACCGGATTTCCAGCCCAATCAGAATCTGAGTAACCTGTCAACTCAACATTAGATGCATTAGTATATTTAATACCATAATCAAGTGTTCATTTTAGATACTTAAGTACTGCCTTTGTTGCATTCCAATGGATTTCTAGAGGTTTCACCATAAACTGACTTAACACACTCACAGAATATGCAATATCAGGTCTCGTTGTTGTGAGATAATTCAAACTACCCACCATCTTTCTATACATAGTGCCATTCACCTCCTTCGAACCATCATCACAAGAAAGTTTCACATTCTGCTGCATGAAAACAATAGACTATTTACATTGATCCATTTTGAATTTCTTAAGTACTTCTCTAACAAACAAAAGTTTGGCAGCATTTCTCCAAACTTCAAGGCCTAGGCAGTAATGTAACTCACCAAGATGTTTCATTTCAAAAACTTGTGACAATTTCTACTTGATTTCATTAATTACTTTCTCTGCATATTCTGTAATTATCAAATCATCAACATATAAGGAAATCAATACTATATACTCGTCTTCATCAAATTTGGTATATGGATTTGGATCACTTTTGCTCCTCATAAAACCCTGTTGAAGAATGAAAGAGTGTATCTTCTCCTACCATGACCTAGATGTCTGTTTTAGTCCATAGGATACTTTCTTTAACTTACACACTAAGTGTTTTTGTCCATGTTCCACAAACCATTCAAGTTGAGTAAGGTAAAACTCCTCCTTTAACTCACCATTCAAAAATGCAGATTTAACATCTAATTGGTGTAGCTTCCAATGTTACTTTGTAGCTAAAACAATTAACAATATGACAGTATTCAATTTAGTTGTTGGTGCAAATGTTTCAGCACAATCAATACCTTATGTTTGTGAACACCCCTTTGCAACCAATCTAGCCTTATATTTGTCTATATTACCATCTGATTTAAACTTGGTTTTGTATATCCATTTGCATGTAATGATATTTTTATGTTTAGGCAATTCAGTCAATTCCCAAGTATTGTTTTTCATTATAGATTCATATACTTCTTCCATTGCATTTTTCCATTCATCATGTTCATTTTCTTCATCAAAACTCATGGTTTATATGACATTCGAAATGCTACTCATTAGGGCATGGTCTTTATACCTCTCAGGGAGTCGAACCTGTTGTGAAGATCTTCTCAACTGATTATCTTCCTCCCCACTTTGTGAAGATCTATCTTCGCCTCTAGGTGCATTGTGACTGCTTGAAGTGTCACTATCACTGAGTCTTTCTTTTTGTTGTTGTTGTTGTTGTCACTGCGGTTGTGGCTGTTGTTGCTGTGGTTGTTTCTGTGATAGTTGTTGTTGCTCTTCTTTAACTCCTTCATCAAGAAGTCTATGCCATTCTTTATGATTGTTGCTGTCATGATTTCCTGCTTCCTGCTCATGGAAAACTACATCTCTACTCGCAAATACTTTGTGAGTAGAAGGATCAAATAGTTTGTATGCTTTTAATTCAGAACAGTACCCAATGAAAATACATTTAATGGCTTTAGCATCCAATTTCTTCCTATTATCCTTTGGAATATGAGAAAAATTCTTACACCCAAATACTTTCAAATTATGAAGTGCAGTTTTGGAACCATAAAAGGATTTGAAAGGAGTAACATTATCAAGACACCTTGTTGGACTTCTATTCTTTTAATAAACTCCAGTATTTATGGCTTCAACCAAAAATGCATTTGAGAGATTCTTACCTTTCATCATACTGCGTGCACACTCTATCAGAGTTATGTTTTTCCTTTCAGCGACTTCATTCTGCTGTGGAGTGTGAGGCACTGTAAACTGTTTTACTATTCCACGATCTTTGCAATATTTGATGAAGTCCCCTAATTTATACTCTCCTCCTTGATCTGAACAGAGGATTTTGATGGATTTTCCTGTCTGCTTTTCCACCATGGTTCTGAATTATCTAAAGTACTCGAAAACATCACTTTTTCTTATAAGGAAGTAAACCCATGTGTATCTCGTGCAATCATCAATAAATAACAGAAAGTGAAATGCCCCTCATAAAGACCTAGTCTGCATAGGCCCACAAACATCAGTATGCAAAAGATATAACACATCTCTCTTTTTCCTATCAGGATTAGAGGGGAATTCATCTCTGTGCATCTTTCCTAATGCACATCCATCACAAGAAACATTCTCATTCTTTAACATGGGAATTCCTTCAACCATATTATTTTTCTGTAATAACAATAAATCAGGATGATTGATGTGGCCATACCTTTGATGCCAAAGACTCTTTGTTGGCATAGTTACAGAAGTCAATGCATGATGTGCTTTGCTAGTAACATCAAGTTTAAATAGGTCTCCTGCTCTGACTCTCGTTGCAAGAGTTTTAAATTGGTCCAGCAGATCGTTCACTATGCAATAATTCTTGAAGAATTCAACCTTCAAGTTTTGATCAGTAATGGTGGACACAAAGATCAAATTTTTCTTTATCCCTGGTACCTAAACAACTTTCTGAATGTGACGAACAATACCATTCGGCAATGTCACAAGAATGTCTATGTATCCCTTGATCTGATAAGCGCGATCATCATCAAGATATATGTTGGCTCCATTCTGTGTTTCTTTAAAATTAGTGTACCACATCTTGTTACAAGTCATATGTACTGATGCTCCGGAATCCACAAAATAGGCATCAAAATCATTTGTTTCAGTAGATAAAACATCATTAGACACAAACAGCCTAAGATCCCTTGAATCAAAATTTGGGCATTCATCAATATCATCACTAGAATTAAATAATCTAAGATCATGATTTGACGATTTTTCTGCATAATGACCTGAATTTCTTCTAGGTTTGTTCCTAGCCTCATCACTTTTCTTCTTATGACAGTCTCTAACAATATGTCCAGGTTGACCACAATAAAAAAAACTCTTTGACTCAGTCATGTTAGATTGCATATCTTGATTCGGCCTTGGAGATTGTCTTCTCTGTGATGAACTGCCTCTCTGTGATGAACTGCCTCCTTTGTGTCTTTCTGCTAATCTCCCTCTCGAGGATCTCTTATTTGACCACAGTGCCAAATCTATATTGTGAGGGTTCAGATTCCTGCACCTCTCTTCCTCTTGCAACAAAATCCCTGTCAGTTCTTCAAACGTAGGAGGTTTCTCCCTTGTTGCGAGACCTGTTATGAACATCTCATAATCTTATAGCATACCATTTAATGTAATAGTGACTAGATCATTGTTGGAAACAGTTTCCCCTATATTAACCAGCTTGTCTTTCACCTCTTTAATACGACCCATAAATGAACTAACAAATTCATTCCATCCATCTTAATGCCTAGCAATTTAGTTTTTAGGAACAAAATGCGATTTGTGTTGCTAGTCTGATACAATGTTTTAAGGGTTTCCACGTTGCAGCAGAAGTTGTAGATTCTCTAATATGTGGAATTATGCTATCTTTAACATACATGCGCAACAATACCTTTGCCCTTTTTTCGTGCTTCTCACAATCTTGGATCTGTGTTGTTGTCGCACATGCACCTGCATCAGGTTTCACTTTAGTTTCCTTCGCAATGTTTCAGACACCATAGCCCTTCATCAGGGTCTACATCTTGAATTTCCAGTTAATGAAATTTGAGCCATCTAACATGTTAGCTTCGTTGAGGTAGGTCTCTGCCAGAGGATTCACCATCTTTGTTAATGGATCCTTGTATCACCAAGAATATCAAACTTTTATGAAGTGTTGAGCAGTCTGCCGCTCTGCCTTCAGATCCCCCGATCCGTTTCTACCTTGACTCTCAGTTTTCTTAAAAGAAGTATAAGAAAACCTTAAAAAAACAAACCTTAACAACACTTTATATATAAAAAATAATATAAATTTCTTAAAAAAAAAAACTTTTCCTTTTTTTTTGTTTACTACACACATCCACCTTTATGTAATAATTCCACCTCACTCACGAATGATAAAGGTTATACCACTTTAATAAAAAAATTATACCTTACTTCACAAATAATCCCCCTCAAATGAAGCATGAATGGATCTCCAACGCATGCATGCTACATGGTGTGCACTCCTTTGAAGTTGAAGGTCATGCTTCATGAAAACCTCCATGCTCACCGCACCAAATCTTGCTCACGCACCAAATCCACGCTCAAAGCTCACACAAATTTTGCAAATGGTGGATTGGTCTCACACTCCAATTCAAACTCATGCAAATGGAGGTTGATGCTTACGCTTCCCAATTGCTCATGCAGTAAACACTCATGATTTTCTCATGGCCCTGTAGCCAAGCTTGCGAGTCAGGCTCACGTTCCAGTCTCATGCTGAACCCACGCGACCTCAAGAACCCACGGGGGAAAACGTTCCTTACGTTATCCACACAGCCTGCATAGACACAAATGTTTCTACACCTCACACTAACTTAGAGTGGGGGAGTCCACACCTCACGAGGTACTTGGGTGTGGGAATCTTTAAAGATTTTCACACCGTAATACACAACTAGACTGCAGAAATCTAAGGTTTTTAAACGCGCGTAAACTTTGAGTAGTATGTCGCCGTACCCTTTAAGAGGAGAGACCTGCGAACTTCTATAAATTGACGCACCTCACTTTCATGGCTCTAATACCAGCTTAGAAATATGACAAACAACACATGGTGAGGCAACGGTTACAAACTATATTGAATGAAGACTCATTACATCATTATATAATAAACTAACCTACTTAGACTATTACAACAAACTCCAAATAACTAGACTCTACTTATGATATTGACTCTGTCGACGCTTACAACTCACTCTTACTCCATTATTTCCAAGTAGAATTTTTCAAACACACATGTAAATAAGATTTGATAATTGAAAAACTCCCACAACTAACAAAATCTCACAAATCCAAATTAATTAACATGTAAACATTAATTCTAACAATTACACCTACTATAACAATTACACCTACTAGGATAGCAATACATTCGAGAAATGGGGATCACATAGGATGGCAATAGTTTCGAGAAAGGGGGATCACTTTTAGTATAGTAAGATCCCTTCAAAAACTTGAGTTCAATTGCATTTACCATCGTTTTCTACCGTACATTCTTGTAAATCATTTTCTTATTATCTTTGTATTTGTCCTTTATTACTCGTGAGGTTAATGTAGGAATAGAGCTACGAAATGTTGCATGACAAAAGCACTTGAAAGTAAAGTGTTCGACCAATTTCTCGGCTACCAAGCATTTGTTAAAACTATTATTATTAATAATCGCTTTGAACTAATCGTAAAGTCTTTCAAAAGGAATATCGTTTTTTGTGGGGGTGAATTCACCTAATTATGTGGCAGATTCAAAGTAGCTATTACAGTTTTTAATAGTAGTTAAAGTGAGCCATCAAGATCTCATTTTTGAAGATAAACCGCTTTCACCATAATCTCTATTGTTTAACTATAATTTATGCAAATATTCAATTATCTATTTTGCCTTACGATTATGGGAGGAGGAGTGGGTCATAAGGTCTCTTCGACTTCAATCTCTCTTTCTTGTAAGGACGTCGTAAAAAATAATAAACCTTCTACTTCTCCGAGTTCGAATCATTTTCTTGGTGTCTATATTGTAGATGAAGTGGAAGATGTGTCGTTGGTAGATATCATAGTGACGGAGGTCACACATTCATAATGAATGGGTTTTTGTGATTTGTAGATTTAATGGTTATTTACCTTCTTCATTTGATTTGGATGTGTACTTATGGATTCCCTTGACTTAGATAAATAATTGTTAGATATTACTTTTTTTAATGGTTTTTTATAGTTTAGTGTTTTTTATCATAATTATTATGTGAATTTTTTTATGAGTTTTAGGTTTTCGAGAAACATGAGATTGTTTGTAACTCTTTGGTTCTCAAAATATCATCCAAACTCTATGTCCATTGTATTTTAGTTTGGGTTCAAGTTTCTAATTCAGTCTTATTTCTTTGAATACCTTAGTTATTGACAATATTAGAGATACTTTGGGTATTTACATAAAAACCGATTTTGAGATAGGCATAGTTGGGCTATGCAAAAATTCTTGACTTTGTACAGAGATTGACTTTAGTAAGGGCTTTTTCAACAAAAATCATTCACAAATAGAAAAAAATTAGATGGACTTAAGTTTTATATTATGAGAATACAACATCTCAGTGTTAAAGATATCATTTTTCAAGACATTTACAAGATTCTTGTAGTCATGCACAACCTCATCCCTCATGAATATAGGGCTAAATCTACTTCAAAACATTGAAAATTCCTGCCAATTGAATAAGAGGAAAAAGAACCAAGAAGGGAAAAGAAGACTAATCCTACTTGTTGAAAAGTTCTTCTTGGGAACCCCTATCCTATGTGGAAGAATAAAGAAAAATACAAGGATAGTAGGATTTCAGACTAAGGATCGATGTTGAATTTATTGTCTCTTTAGAGAGAATGAAGAATATTCATGAAAATAACATCTCTAATTCCAATAATGATTCGGTCCCTTCTTTGATTCCTAATTTTCTTCATTCTAAGTTATAAGTAGACAATGTGGATCATTCTTCATGGGATGGGATGACGTTAAAAAGAAGAAAGCAAAAAAGGAAGGGATTGAATATTATGCTTTACAACTTAAGAAGTGGCATGTACATTAATTATTTAATTTGATTCTTAGTAGTGTAAACTTTGATTACCTCTACTTTATATTGTAATATGCTTCTAGCACTTGCAAAATATAATTTTCATTCTAAATTAGAATAAAAAATTGTTACTTTTGAGGGAAAAATTAAAATTATTATGCATAATTGATTTTCTTCATAAAAGTTTATGTTTTTTATTCAATTATAATAAAATATTTAGAAATACCAGATCCTTCTTAATGAGAAATAAAAATAAAAATATTTAAAAATAAAAAGTTCATTTTTCATGGCTACTTTTAACGAATGCTTATCCCTTATTTTGATGAGTATTTCAAAAAAAATTACAAGAAGAAAATATCTAATGTTAAGCATATTGGAAATAGCACTACCCTCATCTATATAAGGCCCTCATCTGTATAAGAGATCATTTACAACACCTATAATGAACGAGCATCTAGCTTAGTTCTTGAGTAGTTTTTTGTTTCATGAAAGATTTTGTTTTTATGTAGATAGTGTATGTAGCTTTAAACATGCTATTAAAGTGTAGCTAAATGAGAGATAACAATTCACACTTCTAAATCAAATTATCAAGAGTATACATTATGAATTTGCATGTATTATAATCGAAGGAAAAAATGATGGGAGTAAGTGTATGGATTAGGTTTGATGTCTATGTTATCTAAATATCAACATGGAATAACTAAGAGGTCTTATTAGCCAATCCATGGGTTCAAGGTATGCATGAGATGGTAATTAAAATTTGTGACACATACAATTAAGAGTGATTTTATTGAATGGTTGGTAGATAAACGATAGAGGAGAAACCTATTACATATAACAATTCTTTGTATTTATTCTTATGTATGGAATTTTGTCCTACACTTAGTTTTCTGAGACTAAATTCAATGGTATTCTCTCTCTTTCACTATATTACTAATAGAAACATGAATAAGTTTTTAAGGTGATTTCCATTCACTATATTATTGTAATAGATGTTAGGCATTGATTTCTCTTCCTTATAACCAAGCATCAGATAACCCCCAAAAATGTTGATGTTTGGATAACATCACGAAAACATTCTCTTAATATAATAATTCATAATATAGTTATTGATTATTAAATATCATATATAATAAGTAAATGGTAATAATAAATAGTTATTGATTATTCAAGGGATGCATCCTTTCATGGATGGTCACCATATGTTCCCTACATATGGAAAACTCATCAATGTAGTAATATATAGAGCAGGACTCGGCTAACTCCCTCACAGAAGGTCCGAAGATCCTAAAAAAAAGTTGCTTCTTGTTTTATCTATGTGAAGTATCTCATAGTTGCAGCTGTGTGCACTGCAAAAGTACAACACATGTAGGAAAGGAGAATACAATGCTAATTTAGTTGATGAGAGACATTGGAGTTATGGAAATCTTTGTAGGAAATTGAAGTTGTGGTACACATTAGCAAAGACACTTTCAGAGAAGGTCGCGTTGATTTTTTTCTGGTCACCGAAAGAGTGTCATGGCCATCATACACTCAACATTCAACATGAATAAATTCTTGTGACTAGATTTTTTCTGTGTATGGTCTGTCGGGGGTGCACCCACCAAAAGAATCATGATTCAACTTTTCACTAAGTAATTCCTAAGATGACAAAGAACTTCGAGCAGTGTGCACTGGCGATATTGGCATCAAGAAATCCAACAAGTCGTTGCACTACAAGGGATCGTCATTGCACTATGTGATTCTTGGATTCATGTACCAAGGAGGGGATTTCTCCGCTAGGGAATTCCCTCGAGACAAAGTGATGCTGGAATCATGATGGGAGGCACTGGTGAAGAAGGTTTTTGGCACTAAAGCCCACCTCCATCCAAGTCGTTGTTGTCGTCACGTAGCTGCCGAAAATTTCCACGTTGAGGGTTTGCTCATGAATGGAGCGTTGGTAGATTGTGGAGAAGATCAAATATTCTAAGAATTTGAGGGTCTATGTGGAAGCCTGCAAAGTTAACTAAGATGCAAGGATCTTCGAATAGGCACTAAAAGAGTGAAATGGTCACGTAATTCATTCTCTCGCATCCATAAATATCCATATCTTGAAGAAGCATTTAATATTGTTTATAGCTAACTATAGTTGAGATTGTTTTCTACCACAACAATCAATTGGTGATGTGTTGATGGAAAATAAATATTTTTGGTACATATAAAAAGGAGGCTTACACGAGAAGCAAGTCTAGAGCTATAAAAAATTATCAGACAATGATTGGATCTCCATAATGTGACTCGGCATTGATTCATTAGTGAGTTGGAAGAAGCATTAAGTTGTCCACCAGGGTTATTATTTCTCTATGGTCTGAAACACTCAATGGATTGAGTCTCAATTTCAATGGGTATGTGTAATTAATGGACAAGTGGATGCATGAGCTTAACACCAACGAGTTACACTGACAAGTTTATCTTTGTATCCTACATATTAACTTTTGCAGATTTATGTGGTCAAATGCTTGAGCCTACGTTGATTCACTGTGACAATCAAAGTGGAGTGAAACTATTAGTGAATCCTATTTCTCATGACAACAATGACTATAGTAGGCATTGGGCAGCAATACAAATGGGAAAAAGGGTCATTATACCTGATACAGGAACCCTTGTTTCTTTGAAGGACCGTTTTCCTTGGTACGAGATCCTGGAAGATGTCTTATTGTATTTGAGCCACTTTCCCTGGTATGGGTGCTCAATAATGTTATACATGTCATCAATATTTCTAGTGTTCAAGAAATGAAAGAGAAAAGGAGAAAAATCCCCTTGATCTTTACTCTTTGTGGTGCAATATCCAAAAGGGGGACCTGGTTAGTGGACAGTGAGATCACATGGAAGATAATGTGGTCTATTTTGAATTATAACTCAAAGGGATTCAATACTCAAGGGGATTCATCTAGCTCATGCAAAGAATCAGAGATGGAGGGAAAGACCTTCCAAGATGATGTCATGGAGAGACATCACCAAAAATGATGCCCAAAGACAAGTAGTCTCTAGGAGCAATGTACCTCCTAGGATGAGACCATGCCAAATAACACAGGAATTTCCAGTGACCATGAATGCAAGCTAGGGTGATGGGCCTTGTGATGGAGGAAGATACAATATGAGACTCATAGAGATCAATTATAGAAATCTTGGTAAATGAGTTGAGACATGTGATCTTGAGGGAGAGGGCATGGAAATAGTTTTAGTGTATGTAGAGGCACTCCGAGAGAGGAAGGCAGTACTACATATAGAGGGATAAAATATTGAGTTACCTATAGAGAAGGAGGAAGAGCTACCTTCAATGTTAGAGGGAGAAGAGACAAAGGAGGAGTCACCTCCAGCTCCAGAGGGAGCATTTATTGAGACACTCTCAGTTTCAGATAGAGCATTTGCAGAGGAAGAGAGAGAGTGGAGGAGCTAGTTCCACATCGAACAACCCCAGGGGAGGTCAGTTGTTGATAGAGTAGAGAAGCTACTCTCAGTCTCATTGTTTAAAAGTTATAAAGTCCTAGAGGGAAAGTCTGTAGTGACTTCCAAGTGGATCTATAAGATCAAACACACAACTGACAAGAGCATCAAGAATCATAAAGCGATATTT
>JASDQU010103068.1:153383-163994 GCA_032191745.1 Picea mariana | reverse complement strand
ACTCACTCTTACTCCATTATTTCCAAGTGGAATTTCTCAAACACACATGTAAATAAAATTTGATAGTTGAAAAACTCCCACAACTAACAAAATCTCACAAATCCAAATTAATTAACATGTAAACATTAATTCTAACAATTACACCTACTAGGATAGCAATAGTTTCGAGAAATGGGGATCACATAGGATGGAAATAGTTTCGAGAAAGGGGGATCACTTTTAGTATAGTAAGATCCCTTCAAAAACTTGAGTTCAATTGTATTTACCATCGTTTTCTACCGTACATTCTTGTAAATCATTTTCTTATTATCTTTGTATTTGTCCTTTATTACTCGTGAGCTTAATGTAGGAATAGAGCTACGAAATGTTGCATGACAAAAGCACTTGAAAGTAAAGTGTTCGACCAATTTCTCGGCTACCAAGCATTTGTTAAAACTATTATTATTAATGATCGCTTTGAACTAATAGTAAAGTCTTTCAAAAGGAATATCGTTTTTTTTTTGGGTGAATTCACCAAATTATGTGGCAGATTCAAAGTAGCTATTACAGTTTTTAATAATAATTAAAGTGAGCCATCAAGATCTCATTTTTGAAGATAAACCGCTTTCACCATAATCTCTATTGTTTAACTATAATTTATGCAAATATTCAATTATCTACTTTGTCTTACGGTTATGGGAGGAGGAGTGGGTCATAAGGTCTCTTCGACTTCAATCTCTCTTTCTTGTAAGAGACGTCGTAAAAAATAATAAACTTTCTACTTCTCCGAGTTCGAATCACTTTCTTCGTGTCTATATTATAGATGAAGTGGAAGATGTGTCGTTGGTAGATATCATAGTGACGGAGGTCACACATTCATAATGAATGGGTTTTTGTGATTTGTAGATTTAATGGTTATTTACCTTCTTCATTGGATTTGGATTTGTACTTGTGGATTCACTTGATTTAGATAAAGAATTGTTAGATATTACTTTTTTCTAATGGCTTTTTATAGTTTAGTGTTTTTTTATCATAATTATTATGTGAATTTTTTTTATGAGTTCTAGGTTTTCGAGAAGCACGAGATTGTTTGTAACTCTTTGGTTCTCAAAATATCATTCAAACTCTATGTCTCTTATTTGTATTTTAGTTTGGGTTCAAGTTCCTAATTCAATCTTATTTTTTCGAATACCTTAGTTATTGACAATATTAGATATACTTTGGGTATTTACATAAAAACCGATTTTGAGATAGGCATAGTTGGGCTATGCAAAAATTCTTGACTTTGTATGGAGATTGACTTTAGTAAGGGATTTTTCAACAAAAATCATTCACAAATAGAAAAAAATTAGATGGACTTAAGTTTTATGTTATGAGAATACAACATCTCAGTGTTAAAGATATCATTTTTCAAGACATTTACAAGATTCTTGTAGTCATGCACAAGCTCATCCCTCATGAATATAGGGCTAAATCTACTTCAAAACATTGAAAATTCCTGTCAATTGAATAAGAGGAAAAAGAACTAAGAAGGGAAAAGAAGACCGATCCTACTTGTTGAAAAGTTCTTCTTGGGAAACCCTATCCTATGTGGAAGAATAAAGAAAAATACAAGGATAGTAGGATTTCAGCCTAAGGATCGATGTTGAATTTATTGTTTCTTTAGAGAGAATGAAGAATATTCATGAAAATAACATCTCTAATTCTAGTAATGATTTGTTCCCCTCTTTGATTCCTAATTTCCTTCATTCTAAGTTATAAGTAGACAATGTGGATCATTCTTCATGGGATGGGATGACGTTAAAAAGAAGAAAGAAAAAAAGGGAGGGATTGAATATTATGCTTTACAACTTAAGAAATGGCATGTACATTAATTATTTAATTTGATTCTTAGTAGTGTAATCTTTGATTACCTCTACTTTATATTGTAATATGCTTCTAGCACTTGTAAAATGTGATTTTCATTTTAAATTAGAATAGAAAATTGCTACTTTTAAGGAAAAAATTAAAATTATTGTGCATAGTTGATTTTCATAATAAAAGTTCAAGTTTTTTATTCAATTATAATAAAATATTTAGAAATACCAAGTCCTTCTTAATGAGAAATAAAAATAAAAATATTTAAAAATAAAAAATTCATTTTTCATGGCTACTTTTAACGAATGCTTATCCCTTATTTTGATGAGTATTTAAAAAAAAATTACAAGGAGAAAATATCTAATGTTAAGGATATTGGAAATAGCACTACCCTCATTCATATAAGAGATCATTTACAACACCTATAATGAACGAGCATCTAGCTTAGTTCTTGAGTAGCTTTTTGTTTCATGAATGATTTTGTTTTTATGTAGATAGTGTATGTAGCTTTAAACATGTTATTAAAGTGTAGCTAATTGAGAGATAACAATTCACACTTCTAAATCAAATTATCAAGAGTATACATTATGAATTTGCATGTATTATAATCGAAGGAAAAAATGATGGGAGTAAGTGTATGGATTAGGTTTGATTTCTATGTTATCCAAATATCGACATGGAATAACTAAGAGGTCTCATTAGCCAATCCATGGGTTCAAGGTGTGCATGAGATGGTAATTAAAATTTGTGACACATACAATTAAGAGTGATTGTATTGAATGGTTGGTAGATAAATGATAGAGAAACCTATTACATATGACAATTCTTTGTATTTATTCTTATGTATGGAATTTTGTCCTACACTTAATTTTGTGAGATTAAATTTAAAGGTATTCTCTCTCTTTCACTATATTACTAATAGAGACATGGATACGTTTTTAAGGTGATTCTCAATCACTATATTATTGTAATAGATGTTAGGCATTGATTTCTCTTCCTTATAACCAAACATTAGATAACCCCAAAGACTGTTGATGTTTGGATAACATTAGGAAAACATTCTCTTAATATAATAATCAATAATATAATTATTGATTATTAAATATCATATATAATAAGTAAATGATAATAATAAATAGTTATTGATTATTCAAGGGATGAATCCTTTCATGGATGGTCACCATATGTTCCCTACATATGGAAAACTCATCAATGTAATAATATATAGAGCAAGACTCGGTTAACTCCCTCAAAGAAGGGCCCAAGATCCTAAAATAAAGTTGCTTCTTGCTTTAGCTATTTGAAATCTCTCATAGTTGCAGCTGTGTGCACTGGAAAAGTACAACACATGTAGGAAAGGAGAATACAATGCTAATTTAGTTGATGAGAGACATTGGAGTTATGGAAATCCTTGCAGGAAATTGAAGTTGTGGTACACATTAGCAAAGACACTTTCAGAGAAGGTCGCGTTGATTTTTTTCTGGTCACCGAAAGAGTGTCATGGCCATCATACACTCAACATTCAACATGAATAAATTCTTGTGACTAGATTTTTTCTGTGTATGGTCCATTGGGGGTGCACCCACCAAAAGAATCATGATTCAACTTTTCACTAAGTAATTCCTAAGATGACATAGAACTTCGAGCAGTGTGCACTGGTAATATTGGCATCAAGAAATCCAAGAAGTCGTTGCACTACAAGGGATCATCATTGCATTGTGTGATTCTTGGATTCATGTACCAAGGAGGGGATTTATCCACTAGTGAATTCCCTCGAGACAAAGTGATGTTGGAATCATGATGGGAGGCACTAGCGAAGAAGGTTTCTGGCACTGAAGCCTACCTCCATCCAAGTCGTTGTTGTCATGATGTAGCTGCCGAAAATTTCCACGTTGAGGGTTTGCTCAGGAATGAAGCGTTGGTAGATTGTGGAGAAGATGAAATATTCTATGAATTTGAGGGTCTATGTGTAAGCCTACAAAGTTAACCAAGATGCCAAGATCTTCGAATAGGAACTAAAAGAGTGAAATGGTCACGTAATTCATTCTCTCGCATCCATAAATATCCATATCTTGAAGAAGCATTTAATATTGTTTATAGCTAACTATAGTTTGAGATTGTTTTATACCACAACAATCAATTGGTGATGTGTTGATGGAAAATTAATACTTTTGGTACATATAAAAAGGAGGCTTACACGAGAAGCAAGTCTAGAGCTGTAAAAAATTATTAGACAATGATTGGATCTCCATAATGTGACTCGGCATTGATTCACTAGTGAGTTGGAAGAAGCATTAAGTTGTCCACCAGGGTTATGCTTTCGCTATGGTTTGCAACACTCAATGGATTGAGTCTCAATTTCAATGGGTATGTGTAATTAATGGACAAGAGGATGCATGAGCTCGACACCAACAAGTTTATTTTTTTATCCTACATATTAACTTTTGCAGATTTATGTGGTCAGATGCTTGAGCCTACGTTGATTCACTATGACAATCAAAGTGGAGTCAAACTATCAGTGAATCATATTTCTCATGACAACAATGAATGTAGTAGGCATTGGGCAGCAAGACAAATGGAAAAAAGGGTCATTATACTTGATACAAGAACCCTTGTTTCTTTGAAGGATCGTTTTCCTTGGTACGAGATCCTGGAAGATGTCTTATTGTATTTGAGCCACTTTCCCTAGTACGGGTGCTCAATAATGTTATACATGTCATCAATATTTCTAGTGTTCAAGAAATGAAAGAGAAAAGGAGAACAATCCCCTTGATCTTTGCTCTTTATGGTGCAATATCCAAAAGGGGGACCTGGTTAGTGGACAGTGAGATCACATGGAAGATAATGTGATCTATTTTGTATTCTAACTCAAAGGGATTCAATACTCAAGGGGATTCATCTAGCTCATGCGAAGAATTAGAGATGGAGGGAAAGACCTTCCAAGATGATGTCATGGAGAGACATCACCAAAAATGATGCTCAAAGACAGGTAGTCTTTAGGAGCAATGTACCTCCTATGATGAGACCATTCCAAATAATAGAGGAATTTCCAATGACCATGAATGCAAGCTATGGTGATGGACCTTGTGATGGAGGAATATACAATATGAGACTCAGAGAGATCAATTATAGAAATCTTGGTAAATGAGTTGAGACATGTGATCTTGAGGGAGAGGGCATGGAAATAGTTTTAGTGTATGTAGAGGCACTCTGAGAGAGGAAGGCGGTACTACATACAGAGGGATAAAAGATTGAGTTACCTATAGAGAAGGAGGAAGAGTTACCTTCAATGTTAGAGGGAGAAGAGACAAAGGAGGAGTCACCTCCAGCTCTAGAGGGAGTAGTTATTGAGACACTCTTAGTTTTAGATAGAGCATTTGCAGAGGAAGAGAGAGAGTGGAGGAGCTAGTTCCACATCGAGCAACCCTAGGGGAGGTCAGTTGTTGACAGAGTAGAGAAGATACTCTCAGTCTCATTGTTTAAAAGTTATAAAGTCCTAGAGGGAAAGTCTGTAGTGACTTCCAAGTGGATCTATAAGATCAAACATACAACTGACAAGAGCATCAAGAATCATAAAGCGATATTTGTTTCCAGAGGATTCTCTCAGGTGGAGGGAATATATTATGAGGAGACATTTTATCATGTTCCTCGATACACTTCTATTCGAACGATTATTTTCCTTGCAACATCCATGGGTTGGAGACTACATCAGATGGATGTGAAGAAAACCTTTCTTAATGGAGAGATTGAGGAAGAGGTATACATCGAGTAGCCAAACGGTTTCATTATACATGAGAAGGATTCTCATGTGTGTAGGTTAAAGAAGACCTTGTATGGACTCAAGCAACCACCACGAGCTTGGTATGTGATGATTGATGGAAACCTTGTGATTTTGGGCTTCATCAAAAGTGTTGTTGATCCCAACATGTACTACAAGACTATTAATGGTGAGTCCCTAATTTTGGTCATCTACGTTGATGATTTATTCCTCACCGGTACCGAGAGAATTATTGTTGAATGCAAGTATGCGTTGGCCTCAAATTATGAGATAAAGGACCCTGGTATGATTCACTACTTCTTGGGACTAGAGTTGTGGCACAAAACTGATGAGACCTTCCTGAGTCAGGGGAAGTACACAATGGCGATATTGAAGAAGTTTGGGATGTTGAACTTGAAGCCCATGGCTACACCAATGGTGACAAATATGAAGAAACTAAGTGTGTCTTATTTCAATTATCGAAAACTTGATCCGGATCTATATAAACAATTGATTGGATAATTGATGTATCTGGTTAACACCAGACCAAATATTTTCTATGTAATTAGTGCACTTATCCAATTAATGAGTCAACTGAGATAGCCATACTTGATTGCTACGAAGCATGGGTTGAGATGGCTGCGAGGCACAGTTGGACATGGTATGAGATATATTTCCATTATTGATATGATATGGAAGGAATATATTGACTATGATTGGGAAAGGAGTGTAGTGGATAGAAAGAACACCTTCGGGTGTTGCTCACTTTCAGATCTTCCATGGTCTCATGCTATAGAAGGAAACAAACTTCTTTGGCATTGAGCACAACAAAAGCATATAACATTGCATTAAGTATGACAGTCTGTGAAGCAGTGTGGCTTTGCAATATCCTTGCATATTTATCTGAACATGTGTTGGATTCCACCATTATTCATTATGGTAACCAAAGTTGTGTGAGTATCTCAGATAATCCAATGTTTCATGAAAAATTGAACTACATTGAGATAAAGTACCATTAAATTTGAGACATGGTGGAGAGGAAGAAATTATTGGTGCATTACCTTCCTATAGATGAGCAGGTTGCTGATGTTCTTACCAAACCAGGACAAAGTTCAAGTACTTCTGTGACAGACTTGGCATAGCATAGAATGCCTCCCTTGCTGAGAGGCAGTTTTGATGTTTGCAGATTCTTGAGACATTCTCCAGATTGTACTCCTATGTTACTGAGTTGAGCTGATCTGTGATGACATTTATCCGAGAAGGGATAAGTGGGAACTTATCTGAGAAGGGATAAGTGTGTTTGGTTTTATAGCCCAACGTCCCATGTGGAGAGAACATGAGGACATGTCAAGGGAGTTGACCCTTGACGTTATACAGTATGGGAGTTGACCCTAGTGTTTCTATAGGGTGTAGCCTCTAGAGGTCCACATGGGAGTGCCATATGTGACAAACATTCTCCAGATCATACTCCTCTGTGAATTGAGTTGAGTTGATCTGTGAGGACACTTATTCGAGAAGGAATAAGTGGGAAACTTATTCGAGAAGGGATAAGTGCATTTGGGATTATATCCCAACGTCTGATGTGGAAAACACATGAGGAGATGTCAAGGCAGTTGACCCTTGATGTCTCACACTATGAGAGTTGACCCTAGAGGGTGTATCCTCTAGAAGTCTGCATGGGAGTGTCATGTGTGACAAACCTTTTTCTACTATGGTGGTTGTGTACCACTGACAGATACTGTGTGTCTCTGGACAGTAGTTGTGCACTAATATGGAAAGATACCCCCCTATCTAAGAGGGAGTGTTGATGTATCAGCATCGGGTGAAACTTCTCCTAGATTGGGCTGCAGAGCAAGGGAGATAGGATACATTTATCATAAAGGTGTACTTGTGGTAAATGGACCCAGACATAGTCCTTCCTTGATCATGACAAGGAATAATATGGACTCGAGGTGCTTGAAGTGATTTCCATGTGTCAGTTAGCATCAGGTCGACATTCACTCACAGGTGTGGATCCATGGTGAAAGATCCTAGTGTGGTCTTTTTCCTAGTCATGGTGATTTGACAAGGAATAATAAAGACTCAAGATGCTATATGCTATTACATGCAGACCCAGAGTGAGCATGATCTTAGAGAGAGTTAATTGGCTCAGAGGGAGAGCTGCATACAGATATTCTCCTTAGTTCAGGTGGGAGAGAGATGTCTCCCAAGACTGGCAGACAAGTGTTATGAGTCTAGTATGAAGTTTGTGTACTTCAAAGACAAGCTTGGCATGATCCAGAATGTCACCCTCATTGAGAGGGTGTGTTAATGTTTGAACAACATCGGGAAAAGATTCTCTTAGAATAATAATTAACAATATAATTATTGATTATTAAATATCATATATAATAAGTAAATGATAATAATAAACAGTTATTGATTATTCAAGGGAGGCATCCTTTCATGGATGATCACCATATGTTCTTTATATATGGAAATCTCATCATTGTAATAATATATTGATTATATATTATATGAATAAAAACAACAAAGACATCATAACCATAAATATGTGGTAACTAAGGTAAATCACTAGTGTTTGAGTTCCAAGCACCTCACCCCAATTGGATGGACAGATTACAACCCATGATATCCCCAACTTCAAAGGAGATATCTTTAACATGATATTTTTTTAGGGATTAAATTATTGTAGTTTTATATTATATTCTAAGAAAGTATTTCATATTGAAAAAATATACATATAGATATGTATGTCAATACTGAATGAAAAAATACAATTTAAATGAATATTATTAATATAAGAAAATTTTATATAAAAAATAAATAAAGAAAAATTTATAGAAAATTTATTTTTTGAAAAATAGCAAAAAAAAAAAAAAAAAAAATTTAATTGGCGAACATTCATCCCTGAAAATAACCATATAGATCTTATGTCTAGTTAATGAGTACATGAGCTAAGACATGGGGCTCAATGTTAGGTGTAGATTAGAAATGATTACTAATGTTTAGTAATAGAGAGATTTCCCTTGATCTTGGTACAAATAATTCTATAATGAAAGTTTGAAAGAAAAACATGTCATGCTTCTTTGTTGGCAATTCATTGTTAACATAAATAAAATTACTCGGCAATTCATTGTTAATATAAATAAAATTACCCAAAATTATTAATTAGTGTACATGCATGTACTTTACAATGTTGAAGTACACTCAATCTAGGTCATTGTTAATATAAATAAAATTACCCAAAATTATTAATTAGTGTACATGCATGTACTTTACAATGTTGAAGTACACTCAATCTAGGTTACAGATATTATCAAATGAAAAAATTCTTGGATCATCGATAATGTATTCATTACTAATTTTATTTTAGTATTTTAACAATTTTTTAACCTAAATTGCAATGATCACCAAATGGAAAAAATCTGTCTATTAATAATGTCTTATTTACCAATATAATTTGAACTTTTCGATGTGGAAAATGATTATTATTATGTCTTATTTATAATTTGAATTTCTCAATGTGGAAAATGATTATTATTATTACTTATTTTTTTGGCATATTCTTTGACTTGAAATATTATAACTTGTTTAAAATATAATAATCATTATAAATTACCTAATAATGATAGTGATAATTATTAAATCTAATTTTATTTTTTAATTCAAAAACTTGTGTATCATCAAAGTTGACCAACTCAAATGTTTTATATATTTTTATATAACATTTTTATTTAATTGAAATTGATCAAAATGGCAATATTAAAGCAACTTTAGTATAATATAATATTACTTATATGTAGTACTATTATATCCTAAATCTATACTGGCTATAGATTTTTTATTATTTTCTTATTTAGAATGAAGTTTTAAAATGCATGTTTGCTTATTTTTAATTTTTAATTTTAGTATTTGTAAGAGATAATAACTTTTCTAAAAAAAACTAAAAGAAGAGTTTTATGAACAATTATAAAATTAATTATGAGTCAATTCCTATAAAAAACAAACAAGTTACAACACTTTGCATTTTCTACACAGATGCATTTGTATGTTAGATATTTTTCAAAGCACTTCCATTTTTCTTGGTCAAAGATATGGAGGAAAGATTTATATTTATAAAACATCATGAAACGATGTTAATACTTTTTATAGCATAATTTTAATTCCAGCGTGTAAAGATCCTATAATTTTGAACAATATATTTTAATTAAATTAATATGTTAGAGTTATATTTTAAAGAGTAAGCTGATTTATGAATAGGTTTGGTTTCATATATTGTATAATATATTATTATTATAAAAATAATTTGAAATTAAGAATATTTTGATCATTTATAAATATATTAATTATAATTGTAAGAATACGTTGATTTATGAATAGGTTTGATTTTTTTTTAATATTGTATAATGTGTTATTTTTTTTTTGTAAGTAAGGGGTGAAATTATATTAAATCCTTCCAAAGTCTGAAACAATGGACCAAAATACAGCTTGACCCGGGCTACAGTTGCTGGACTGCCCCATCATGGGGAAACCAGTCCAGCTAGCCCTGCCAGTTTCTTGAGAATGAGAGTCTAAACTTGTCCAAAAAAAGAGCATTATTTATCCTATAACGGCTAGAAGCTACTAAACAGACATACATGATGATCAGATGGTTGGCTTGTAAGTAGGCCAAGTGGCAATTGCGTCGCCTGAGCCCTGTTCTTCCTCGATGACAGTGACGCCATAGTCCCACGGTTCAGCTGCTTCACGTGCGCTTGCGACGTCCTCGCTGCCGGGCCTGCTTTCCCTCTGCTGCGCTCCAGCTGCTTCTGAAGGCTGCGTGCTGAGAGGAGTCGCTGCGGCATGCTCTGTGTGACAGGTGTCTTCCGGGGCGGCGAACAGGGCCTCATGCATGGAGGAAACAATTTGCATGAAGCTATCCACCTTTACCTCTGTAATCTGGAACCGAAATTTCAAATCGGCGACCTCTTTCCGAAGCTCGAACGCCAAATCATGCAGGGTGCCAAGGCTTTCTG
>JASDQU010103068.1:107886-118257 GCA_032191745.1 Picea mariana | reverse complement strand
ATATATATATATATATATATATATATATATATATATATATATATATATATATATATATATATATATAATCTTTTTAAAATTAATAAAATTAACAGTGATATTGATGCAAAATTAAAAATTTTAAGATTATTTAAATTGTTTGTTTATTTATGATCCTTTTAAAATTAATAAAAATAACAATATTTTATTGATGCAAAATTAAAATCTTTAAGAAAATATATGTTTATGTTCCTTTCAAAATTAATAAAATTAACAATGTTGTATTGATGCAAAATTAGTTTTAAAATTAATAAAATTAACAATGTTGTATTGATGCAAAATTAGTATTGATGCAAAATTAAAATCTTTAAGATTATTTAAATGGTTTTTTTTTTAGTGTAATAAGATTATTTTAATAACTTATTTTAGTGTAAGGTCGATTGGTTGTCCATGAGTAGTATAACATATAATTTTATTTTTACTTAGCTAATTTTGAAATTTGATCCTAAATTGTTTGTTTTAGTGTAATAAGATTATTTAAATAACTTATTTTAATGTAAAGGTTGATTGGTTGTCCATGAGTAGTATAATATATAATTTTATTTTTACTTAGTTAATTTTGAAATTTGTTTCTCTTTATTGTGTAGATGAGATCTTAAGTGTTATAAAAAAAATATAGATGAGGAAACAATGAGTTTGATTAAGATTTGTTTGAAGTCTACTTATTTTAGCCTATATAGTAACATATATGAGTATATATAATGGTTTAGTCATGCATCTTTTTTTTTTTCAATTGTCACAAAACTTTACACGGAATAAAAAATACTTTGAAGAGAATGTCATCAATTCCTTTCCATTAAAACCATCATTAATATTTGCATAGCTTTAATTCACCATGAGAAGCGTAATTGTTGGGACCTTTGTTTTGGAAAAAGCCTCAATTTTGGTAAAAGTATTGTAGGCTAGTTGGAAGTTTAAAAGCGGTGGAAAAGGTCAAAAGCATCATGTGTCGGATGGAAGTCTAGAAGATGGTGGAAGTCACAATACCGTGGGTGGAAAAAGGAATCTAGGAAGCGGCAAAGAGCAAATTTGATTTAGTCAAGTGACTTTATAAAAAATGCAAAAAGTATAAAAAAGAGGGAAATGCAATGAGAAAAGGGTTAATGAGAGCATTGATGTTGTTTCTATTGACATTATCACTGTTGTTGTTGTCTGGTTTAAGATCTCTTTAGTACAATCATGTCTAGATATTGTAATGGTCCATGTTAGTACTATTGTTGCATCCGTGATAGGTTTTGAGTATGTAATAGGTATAAGGGATTAGATCTCGCTGCTTGAGAGGATGTATTGGAGATCTATGTTGTATGAGGGTTTTGATGCTAATGTTGATAATAGAATGAAGTGATTTGGGGCCCTAAAAATTTGTTTTGAGCTTATTTGTTATGCTTTGAATGGATCTATTTTTCTGCTGCATAACCACTTCTTTTCATATAGTTAGTATTTGATTATTGTCGCCACTTAACTTTAATGGTTAATATATGGATCTGAATAGTGTAGAACCATATCTAATTTTTCATTCTCTTTAACTCCCTTCATCACACAAGTCTCGGCTATGCTTCGGGTGAGACCTCCTTGTTACAGGAAAATCCCCCTGCAGGCCGGTGAATTCCCTCTTGGATCCTAGACCTCTAAGATCAAGACAGAAAGGTGCTAACTTTGGTCACTGACATCTCTTTAAATCTAGCTAAGATAATCTATAGAGAAGAGGAAGAAGATGTACCTTTTTACGATGTCTACCCTCACCCAGTCCAAGTTGAGCTCTGATCCCCAAGCTCTTCAACAAGTCCTGCAATCCAATCAAAGACAAAGCATGCTTCCTATTCTACTATGATTAGTTTGAAACTAGATCTATCCATTAAAGACAAGTTTTATGTAGGTATACACAATCTTGAAGGAAACAGGCCAAGCACATGTATTAATGAGAAACTCAAAAGAGATACTCACAAACCCTTGATGAAGTTGCAGTAGCCTCTTCCAGATCTCCTTGTCCATCCCCTTGCTCAAATAATCCATAATCAAAATGATTATGTTTTCACTGATAATTCTCCCTTATGAGATCATAAGTTCGATTTCTTCAATGCCTCCCAATACCACTTCTCATGAGATCATAAGTTTGGTATCTCTAAAAACTTATATATTTCACCATGAGGAGGCCTCCTTATGTAGGCTTTGAGAGGCCCAACCACCTTAGAGATTCTTGGGATAGGTTGAGGATCTTTCTCCATCAATTGTGGATCCTCCCTAAGATCCAGCCTTGACCTCAAATTCGAATCAAACTGACTTCAGAGATAAGGGGGATCTTCCCCTGATTTCCTCAATAGCACAACGCTCCCCCATAATGGTGCACAGAGCGTTGCAATGTTCCCCCAAAGGAAGGCAAGGAGCGCTAGTGCTCCCTGCTAGTGGGTAGGGGAGAGTTGCCCTTCAAAATTCATTTTTAAGTGGTCTTTCTCAAGGCAAAGGCTTTGTACTGTTTGTCAAATGATGTCTCCTTGTTTAACCAGTCTCTGAGGGTGTCTTCAAGTGTTCCTTGTGATGTCGTTCGAGACACGACATAGGAAATATGACAGTATGATGTTTGTGACACTTGCAACACTTGCGGCCAAAATGAAACACTTTTAATGATGACAATAGGTCATCATTGAAGTGAGTAATTTTGATGTGTAACAGATTGCCCCCCAAAGTGCTTAGTTAGAAGACAAAAACTGATGACTAAAGTACTTTGTAGACTTTTTCGAGCAAGGGTATGGACTCGACGAACCTGGAAAAAGTTTCACACAACCATCAAACAAATATTATGATATGCTTCAAACCCAAGGCAGGCATACCTATGCTTGGGTGATAAAGACTTGCAAGGTATGGTCGCCATAAGATACACTGCGGATCCATAATTGTATTAACAAAAAGGTATAGCCACCAAAGATACAACGTGGATCTATACTTCCATGACATGAATTGATCATAGCCACAAAAAATACACTGTGGATCTATGAGATGAAAATACATAGCCATGGACCAATACAAAGTGGATCTATGTGACAGTATATGTGTCAATATTTAAGAGAAACTTCGTCGCAACCTGGGCAAAATATATATCAGAGTGATTACTCAACCCAGGGTCTTCTTATCGATCCTGATGCAGTACGAATCTAACCATGTGAATAGATGTCTTGATGTCGAACATGGCAGAAACCACTTGATTATCGGTCAATGAGGTAAACCATTAACAAGTGCGAGGGAAATCACCATTGATGTTAATGATTCCCAAGGTACCCTAGTAAATTCCAGCGAATGTGAAAATATGAGCTGAAGTCGAACATCCGTGGAATCATCTGATCAGAGGTCAATGATGTAAACCGACTGTCGAAAGTGAGGAGGCCTGCCATTGAGGCATGAAGGTACCAAGGTACTAACTGGTTTCTGAGTCTAATTCCCAGATAATGTGTTGAAGTCGATAGTAAGAGACTCGTTGAAGGAGGGCCTTGATGTATCCCCCATCAATGACACAAGACTGACACAAATATGTAAATTGGTGGATCAAATGAACATGGACTAACGCAGGTATGAAACAGGAAATTTGTGATGGTTGAATCTCGAGGAAGATACTTCCCTTGAACACTGAGGGACAACAGCAAAAACGTGACTTGGACCAAAACATGATGATGCAGTGGATACTGTGACTTTTGTCGAGTGACCCAGAGGAGTAAAGAAACTTAGAGGATTGGTTCAATGCAGAGGTTCAGTGGATTAAAATGTATGCAAAGAGACAGTCCAAAGAAATATAAATTGATGTTGTTCCCCAATGGAGTCACCAATTTTTGTTACAGGAAAATCCCCCTGCGGATAGATGAATTCCCTCTTGGATCCTAGACCTCTAAGATCAAGATAGAAAGGTGCTAACTTTGGTCACTGACATCCCTTTAAACCTAGCTAAGATAATCTATAGAGAAGAGGAAGAAGATGTACCTTTTTACGATGTTTGTCCTCGCCCAGTCCAAGTTGAGCTCTGATCCCCAAGCTCTTCAACAGGTCCTGCAATCCAATCAAAGACAAAGCATGCTTCCTATTATACTATGATTATTTTGAAACTAGATCTATCCATTAAAGACAAGTTTTATCTAATTATACACAATCTTGAAGGAAACAGGCCAAGCGCATGTATTAATGAGAAACTCAAAAGAGATACTCACAAACCCTTGATGAATTTGCAGCAACCTCTTCCATCTCTCCTTGTCCAGCCCCTTTCTCAAATAATCTAGAATCAAAATGACTATGATTTCACTGATAATTATCCCTTATGAGATCATAAGTTTGATGTCTTCAATGTCTCCTAATACCACTTCTCATGAGATCATAAGTTTGGTATCTCTAAAAACTTCTATCTTTCTCCTTCTTTAACTAGTCTTTGAGGGTGTCTTCAAGTGTTCCTTGTGATGTCGTTCGAGACACAACATAGGCAAGATGACAGTATGATGTTTGCGACACTTGCGGACAAAATGAGACACTTGTAATGACGATAATAGGTCATCATTGAAGTGATTAATTCTGATGTGTAACACTCCTTCCCCTGCGAAAGGTTGAATATGCCAGTGTTCCTAGACTACAGCGGTAACTTTTGTTGGTAATTGTCAAGAACCCTGATCTCAATTTTGCCCCAACAAATGGTTTTGATGTCAGGAATGAGATTTAAAGGGAGTTTTTAGAGGATGCCTTATCGAATCTACAAGTCTGAGGTTGAAAACTGGTGGGAAAGGAAATGTGATGCATTCATAAGGAAAGAGGTTGAGTTGTGGTACAAGAGATTTAGGGTTGTGAAGGATATTTTTTTCTATTCAGATCTTGCTAGTGACCAATACGATATCTTTTGGGTTAATTTCCCTGAAGAGTTATTTCAGTGGTTAGATCAGCTGCAAGAAGCCCCAAAATACAAAGATGGGGTCAAAAAGAGATATAACTGGATTTTTGAGGGTTTAGCAACTCTTCATCGCTTAGATCATTAGATCTCTCAAGATGTGGACTTTTGGGTGCATGAAACTTTGGTGAGTTATATCATTGATTTCATTGTAGAGAATCATCAGGCCTTTTCAAAAGTAGAAGTTGTATTCAGAGAAGGAGCCAAAGGAATATTGTTTCGGGAAATCCCTCTATGGATCAAATTTTTATTAGTGGAAGAAGGAATGTTGCTTGTTCCTTCGTTTTATATGGAATCTTAAACCCCTATGCTTGGGGGGGGAAGGTGACTTGCAGGAGGGTTCATGAGTTGATATTAAGAATTTTTCTTTGATATATGGGGAGTCGTCAAGAGAAGGATGCAAGAGACGAATGAGATATAAATAGGGATTCCAATGTGGAAAAATGGTGGCGGAACCAAATGAAGACATCAGCAAAGCAAACTGACCAATTGTGGAAGAAGATCAAAAAATATGGTGGTGATATAGAACAACTAGAAGAGTTGTGGAAGTTGCAAAGACAAGGAATATTGGCTAGTCAATGGTTGAAAGAGATAGTTGGAGTGAGAGGTGAAGGTTCTAGAGAAAGAATACAATAGGAAGGATATTTAGAAGATATGGATAAAAGAGTGAGGGTAGACACCACCACTAATGAGGATTGTTCATCTCGAACCTCAGAAGGAGTTCCGAGAAATCAAAACATGTAACACCAAAAGATATTGGATTGCATCAGGAGGTAAATGCAACACTACAAGTGAACGAGACCCCCATATCAAAGAACTTTGTTCCAAAGGTAAAGGAACCAGCTCTAAATCACCTATTCCCCCAGCACCATTTACAAATCTAGCAATTTCTACAATAAATCCTTCTAAAATTCCTGTTATTCCTAGTTTTGTGAGTTCTGCAAGTCTATTGGGTATTATTAGTAGTGGAAATGTGCCAAGTTCTATTTTTCTATCACAACCAATATTGTGTGGGTTTATTTTAGTAGGATCTATAAGTTGAGCTATGGGAACACAAACCGCATGATCCCTTACCTAATACCCTGAGTTTTGGGGAAAGGGAGAGGAGGGTGTTGAGAAACATTGGTTTCTATGTGAAGCCATCTAGAATCCACGAGGGACTCTGAGGTGAACAAATTGGTTGAGTTTCAGACCACTTTGAGAGGTTGAGCTCTCAAATGGTACATGAATATTATTGAACCAAGGATTCAAGGTCAATATTTAACTTTGGTTCAAGTAAGATAGAGGTTTATTGTAGAGTTATGGTTACCACAGTCGGAGCAAAAATCCCTTTCCTAGTTTCAGGAGATAAAGCAGAGAGATGGGGATTTTGCATGTCAATACATTCAAATATTTAAATATGGAATAAGGATTTTTGAAAACCCTATTCATGAGGATCATCAAAGAGAGTGGTTTATTCAGGGGTTGTTACCTTTGACCCCCATCCCTTTGACACAACAAAGAATAACCTCTTTGGTAGAAGCATTGGAGCAATCCATGAACATTGAAGCTATGGCAAGATATTCAAGAAGCTTGAGGATTATGAGACCACCTAAAGATTCCAATATTATGCAATTGTAGGGTTAGATATTTGAATTAAATGAGAAGATCCAAAAGTTGAACCTTCCTAAGGAAGGTTGACTACAATTATGGTGTACATGATGTTATAAATAAGGTCATATGGTGACCGAATGTCCAAGAATGAGAGGCACATGGCCCTCTATTAATCCAATGGCACCTCTATTGGTAGGGCCATCAGGAGAAGTTGTACAGGTTGCCACTACAACACCATTTCATGGGCCTATTTAATATCATGCCTTTTCAAATAATCAAGTAGTCCATCCTAATTATTACTGTGAGATTTGTAGAAGTCATGGAATTATCCCCGTAGTTGACCCATTCTACATAAATATACACCTACTCCAAATACAGTGTACTATGATTTTTTTTGCTCTCCATATGATAACACCAATCAATGTCACTCTATGGATGCACTTGCAGATAGATTGGATCGATCTACATTCAAAGTGAATGAAGGATATCAAGGGTTTGGAGGAGGTCGCGGAGGTGAAGGAGGATAAAGAGGTGGATGAACTATTGGAAGAGGACTTGTTCATTGCTACAATTACAATGAGCAAAGGAATCTTGTGAGAGATTGTTCACTTCCAAGAAGACCCTGGTGTTCACATTACAGAAATAATACTCACGGTGTTGAAGACTATCCCGATCTAATTTCTAAATGGGAATATCATGCTAGATGGAGCGGAACCAATTTTATAAATTATGAACCCAAAGTTGTAGCCAAAGGAAATGGGCCTAATATTAATATTTTCACTAGAGGAGGAGTAAAGACTGGTGTTGATGCAAATATTCCTCATCAAATCAAGATTCAAAAGGTTGTGCTAGAAAATACCAAGTATGATCATGCACATCAGAAGGAATTCTTTAAGAATGCAGTGGAAATGTTTAGACAGATGCCTGGTCCATCAACACCTAAAGTTGCAAAAACTAGTTTCAAGTTGAATCATCATCGACCAAGAATCATCAGTGATTCATCTTCTCAGATGGAGTCTTTGGGTAAGCCATAGAAAGTTGTTGATATTTTGTTTCAGTTATTCTTTGATATATTTGATGATGAGAAACTTATTGAGAATCTACGGAATACAATCAAAGTGGCCTTCAAAGTTGAATGAAATCTATAGTTTATTGTTGCTAACCTTCCAAAAACAAAGGAAAGCAGGGTATAGAGAATAAAGATGAAGACTGGAAGAGAATTTATATTGAATGCTCATATTGATGACTATGAGATCAGGGATGTTATGTTGGTCTTAGGCTCGGATGTCAACATATTTCCAAAGAAGACCTGGCAAAACCAAGTTATTATATTCTCCTATTCAGTTTTAGATGGCAAATCAATACTGCATTTTTCCAGTAGGAAGGCTACAAAATGTTGAAGTTGATTTGGATGGTGTCAAGACAGTATCTAATTTTAAGGTTATTGAAATAATAGGGGAGAAGGATCCATATCCAGCTCTGTTAGGCATTGACTGGGCCTATGAAAACTATTATGTTATTGATCTTAAAAAGGAAACTAAGACTTTTAAGTTTTATGGTATGAAGGTCACTCAACCTTTAGATCCATATTAAGGCCCACAGTACACTGAACCTACAGATGATAATATGGAGAAATATGTCCTTGATCAGTTGTATACTCTGACTACAGGAAAACGAGATGATTATATTAACCCCACTACAAATGGATCAGTTAGTTAGAAGAGTGTTCAGTCAGTGGATGAGGATTCTCAAGCAGCATTCAATAATTGGCAGTAAGGTTGGTATGAGAATTTTTCAAGACGTTGCACAACTATCTAATTAGTTAAGTGGATTCAGGATGAGATAGATGATTATACAACATATGATGGAACTTAAAATATACACATTTTTCTCATTGATATGAAGGATAAGGTTTCGACAGAGAAGGTAATTTCAGCACTTGGCATAGCTTTGAGATCGTCCTTAGCTAAATGGTGGGATATCCATAAAGGATCTCTTTATTCTTGGGATGAGGTTAATATTACCATAAAATATTGTTTTCTTCCTCCATCATAAGTCATCCAGTCAAATCGAGATCGTAAGATGAAGATTCAAATGTTAACCTTGAAGACGTATGATGATTTATTTGATCATGTTGAGCATATTGAGTATTATCTCGGGGCATGGGAAGCTATGCAACTACCTTCTCATCTCTATGTACATCAATTATTTCGTTATGTAGGAACATGTCCAAAAACTAGGTATTTTCATTAGGAGACCAGAAGACAAACTGCATGTTGGAAGATACTACAAGGACAATTATGTCATGACTTCTCATTTTCTAGTAAGTCTTTAGAAATCATAGTTGTACTGCAACAAATAAAGAAAATGTTATTTACTAATGAATTAAATCCAAAGTATTCACCTATCATATGTATTGAGCGTGAATATATACTTCAATATATTTTTTATCTATCTCCTACAATAATACCAATGGCTTGCAGCAAGGTTGACAAGGATCCTAAAGATCCTGAAGACTTGGAAGAATTTAAACATTTGACCTTTAAGGAATCTACATGAACAAGAGAAGTTAAGTATACTCTATCAGTTAATGCCAGTAGTTCATATACTCGACGTTTGAATTTGTGGAAGATGAATAGTGGTTGTTAGAAAAACAAGATCGTGGAGCAATAAAATAAAACAAATGCAGAAACAAAACACAGAAGATACACAATACAATAGAGACACAGATTTACGTGGTTCACCCAGTGTGGGCTACATCCACCAGAGAAATTGTCAGGTCCTTCCTTTATTATTATCCAGCATATGAAGGGATACAACCTACAACAAACCCGGTGTAACTTCCTCTTCTTTCTCTCACAGTATCCTATCTCAGAATACAATATTCGCCATTAACCATAGCCGCAATACATTTCCCTCATAAAAGAGGGTTTCCTTCTAGGGAAAAAAACCCTAACANCAAACCTGATGTAACTTCCTCTTCTTTATCTCACAGTCTCCTATCTCAGAATACAATATTCACCATCAACCATAGCTGCAATACGTTTCCCTCATAAAAGAGGGTTGCCTTCTAGGGAAAAAACCCTAACATAATTTCTACCGTTAGATTTGTGACCTTATAATGAACGGTCTAGATTTACAATGAAATTACAGTATACATTTACAAGACAATTTTTTCTTCAGGGGGGCGCTTGCCCCTAGACCCCCCAGTCGGGGGGATAGCCCCCCCGGACCCCACAGAGGGGATACCGCCCCTCTGCACTCCCCCACGTGGAAGAGTGTACATACTTCTAGGGTGTAAATACTTCATGGGGTATAAACATGACTGAAAGTAAAAGACCTCTAAATCAGAAAGATAATCAGGCTCCACAACCAACAAAAGGTTCATAGTGTTATGGCCAATGGAGTCTAAACAACACAATATTAAAACATCAACTTATTCCCACTCGTGATTGGCTTTCAGAGTTGATCATTCGTAGTAAAAGAAATGGCATGATCATACAAAGTATGAAGTTTTCGAAGTGTTGGCTTAAGAATATGAGACTTTTGGTAAATTATAATATAATATGTTCTCCTTCATGATTTTCCATCAGAGTGATGAGGGGAGCTCACACATTTCAAGAGAAAATTTCATTCATAGTTGACCGTTCAGAGGTTTGAGACAAGATCATTTGAGCAAGGTCTGAAGACATCGAAGCGATGACATGACAACTATGAAGTTTAAATATAATATAATATTTAACCTTTCCTTCTCATGATTGGTCATCGGAGTAATGAGGGGAGCACAAATAACTTGACTCCGAGGATTTTCATAGTGTTATGGAATA
>JASDQU010103068.1:95537-107786 GCA_032191745.1 Picea mariana | reverse complement strand
ATTGGGGTTTGTTTGCTTATAATATTATGCCCTTTTGGCTTAAGAATGCCCCTGTTGTCTTTTCAAGGATTTTTATTGTTACTTTTCGTGAATTTATCCATAAGTTTCTTGAGGTTTATATGTATGATTGGACTATGTACAGCTTGTTGAAGGAACACATAGGCCTATTTTGGTTAATGTTTGGTCATTGTAGACAGTTACAATTTTTGTTAAATCTGAAGAAATGCATCTTTTGTGTACCTTTTGGAAACTTTCTAGGACATATTGTGTGCACAGAAGGAGTTATGGTGGATCCTGAAAAAATTATTTTTATTCTCAATATGCCTCCCCCCACAACTTCCAAGTAGTTGTGATCCACTCTAGGTCATATTGGATACTATCATAGGTTTAATAGGAGTTACACAAGTATAATAGCACCACTAGAGAAGTTGTTGAAGAAATCTGAAGTTTTTCACTAGACACCTGAATGTGACAGAGCTTTTAACATTTTGAAAGAAAAATTAAGTAGTGCCCCTATTTTGATGTATCCTAACTAGTAGGTTGAATTCCATGTACACATTGATGTTTTTGGCACTGCTTTAGGTGTTTTTATTGCGCAACCAAGTGAAGCAAAATCTAGATCATCCTATTTACTTTTCCAATAGAAAACTATCACAAGTCAAGCACAACTACATGACCACTGAGAGAGAAGGGTTAGCAATGGTCTACTCTCTGCAAAAGTTTAGACACTATTTTTTAGTAGGTAATTTCAAGTTTTTCACTGATAGTTCAGTTTTGAAATATTTGGTTAATAATCCTGTGTTAGAAGGAAGGATTTGCAGGTGTATTTTATTGTTTCGAGAATTTTATTTTGAAGTTATTTTCAAGCTTGGAAAGATTAATGTTGTCCCTAACCACTTATCTCAGTTAGAGTCGAGAGAAAATGGTAGAGTTGTAGATGACCATCTTCCTGATGCAAATTTATTTAAGGTTGAAGTTGTCCTGGACTATCTCTCTGATATTGCCTTATTTTTTAGCATGGGTGTTTGCCTTGATGGTTATTTCTCAACACAAAAGAGACATTTGTTGGTTTGTGCAACAGACTATCAATTGATTGTAGGTCAACTATATAAATTTGGATTGGATAACATCCTTAGAAGGTGTGTACTTGATCATGAAAGACCTGAGATATTGTGGGAGTGTCATAGTGGAGTTGAGGGAGGTCATGTTGGAGGGAAGGTAACTGCACAAAAGATACTTCAAGAATGACTATGGTGGTCGATTGTATTTAAAGATGCTAAGGACTACGCCAAAGCATGTGATGTATGTCATCGAGTTGGAAATCCATCACAAAGGGATAAGTTACCATTACATCATGTTTGAGAAATACAGGCATTTGAGAATTGGGCTATTGACTTTATAGGACCTATCAATCTACCAACAAAATATTCAAAGAAAAGATACATCATCACTACAATGTATTATTTGACTCGTTGGGCTGAAGCAGAACCTACTAAGGATTGTTCTACATACATAGTAGTAAGTTTCATTATTTAGAACATTATTATTCAATTTGGGTGTCCTATGAGCTTAACTAGTGATCAAGGTACCCATTTCATCAGTGAGACAATTGCCACCCTTACTCGAGAATTTCTAATTTTGCATCACAAGAGAAGTCAGTATAATCTACAAGCCAATGGTGCAATGGAAGATTTCAATAAGGTTTTGGAGAAGAGGTTAACCAAAGTTTGTTGCACCAATCAAGATGATTGGGATGAGAGATTTCTATTTGTTCTTTGGTCCTACAGAACCACTACTAAGAAGTTACATAAGTATACCCCTTTTCAATTGGTGTATGGGAGAGAATTCATAGTACCAGTTTTTTATCACTCCAAGTCTATACATTGCACAAGTTACTCAGATGGCATATGATGAATATGTTGCGGAAAGGATTGTGGAACTGATGGAAGTTGAGGAAGCTATATTTTTAGAAGATTTTCATCAGACTGTGTATAAGGATAGATAGAAATCTTGGCATGATAGGAAAATTAAGACAAATACTTTTGCTCATGTTGACCAGGTATTTCTTTATGAAAGTAAGTACTAGAAGCATCCAGGGAAGTTACATATGCACTAGCTTGGACCCTTTATAGTTGTATAAATTCAAGAGTTGGGAGTTGTTAAACTAGCCCAACTAGATAGTATTAATCATCTCGAATGGGTGAATGGTGCATGCCTGAAGCCCTACATTTATGCTCATTGAAATTAGATATGTGACACTTCTATCACAGGGAGTGAATAAAGTAGGTAGGTTTCTTTTATGTTTTATCATTTTCCTTTTTTCCAATAAAGAAGTGTTGTGTCCAACTGTCACTCACATGTAGAGTCTAGTTGTCATTGTCAGTTTGTCCAGTCTAGGTCACATCATTGTGGTTGGCGAATCTATGTCAAATATTTTATGCATTTATTAATTTCTTATGTTTCCATCACTATCATGTCACTTTCACATCGTTCATGAAGTATATTTAGTACCTTTTCTATTTTTGTTATGTCCCTATCAGTAAAGTTCATTTATGTCAAAAAAATTATCGGTACTTTTCAGGTTAACCGTCAGCATGTTTGTTACACATTATTTTGTTCACCTCAGTGATCACCTGACAACATGTGTTAATATTCCTTGAAAATATTAAAACAAGACTTTCTCCATGGGAAAAGTGATTTGCTTTCCTCTTTCAAAAACCATGTCAAGGAAGGTCATCTCACCTTGTTATATGCATGGGGTGCGACAATGCTTGATCGTCGCACTCTGCCCTAAACCTAGACTATGACATCGTCGCATTCTGCTTGTGCATAGAGTGTGACGATGCTTAAAGCATGGGAAAATTCAAAATTCATGAATGTTCTAGAAGGGAATCTTCTAGAAGATGAGGTGGCCTCCGATCGGTTTGGATCTTACTCGCTTCTCTGATTTGGTGGGATCATCCTAATCTCCTCATCCATATCTCTTTCACATTATATAAGGAGAGATCTCTCATGGAAAAGGCTAAGGTTGAATAGGATGAGATTTTTATGGAGAGTTCTACTTCAGATTATGCTTGAGATCTTTTCTTTAGTTCTTCAAGACAGATTGTGGATCTTCTTCATTCAAGGCATTGGAGAAAAGGTGTGTGTGTTGAAGCAAAGAGCCATTGAAAGGGGACCTTGCAACATCAAGGCATGGGTTGTATTCTCCACTTTATATTCATTTAATACAATAATACATTTCTTCCCTATATAAGCATCTCGTATTCTATTGTGTAATTCCTTGATCATATACATAGACTTCATTAGAATACATATATCTTTATTTTCCCTCTTTGTTAGTTTGTGATTCTTGGGTAGGCTTACTATTCTGCAAACCCAAGGAACAAGCTACAAGGATGACATTAGCGAGGATCAAGCATCGTTTAAAAGGTATGTCACTTGTACCTCATTAAACTAGTTTATATGATGATGAAGTTTAAGGTGAAGTGTGTAATATGTTCTGTTTTGTTCTAGTTTCCCGTGGAAGTTAGAGAGATTTGTTTGTGTCCGCACTTACCGATTAATCCGATAACAAAATTGGCGACTCCACTAGGGATACGACTTTCTTTTGGTTTTTTTCCTTTTATTTGCTTTTAGTCTGCCTTCTTTTGGTCAAATTCAATCTCTAAGTATGTGGGTGATCCATCTAGACTCCCTGGGTCTGAAGGTTCAGTGAAAATTTGTGTCTTTCTTTCCTTTTTCCTTTAGTTTCAGAGATCATCACACTGTACTCTATAGACAGACGATGATGATCCTTTGACATCGCACTCTATTGGCGCAGACTAGTGCGACGACGTCACACTGTACCCTATTGGCATCATGCGACGACCCTAGATCATCGCACTGTGTTCCACTGCAACCCGCGATGATTCTTATAGGAATTGTTCGAGATAGCCAATTTTTCTTTTTTCCACCCAGTTTTGCCTCAACTATCTGGGATGAACTTTTGAAACTAGTGAATGATTGATTTATAAGTTTGAATCTTTCGTTTGATTGATTTTCTGAAATTGAAAGTTTTCTTTGAAATTTTGCAAGTTTTGCTTTTGATCTTTGTCACAAGGGCATAATCTCTAGATCTTGGTCCTGAGTGCTTGTTTGACAAAGAATCCTTGATTTATTTGAGGTTTTGGATTGTTTTTACTTTATATATTTTTCATTGATTGAGAGACATTTTTGTTTGCATTTGACAAAAGGCTTTCTATCATTTCATTTTTGTCTACACTATAGGTTTGATTTGGGAATAGTGTTGAGAGTGCGTTAATTTTCTTGGATTATACTTTCTTTTCTTCATTACATCTCTGATCTGATTTGAGAAAGAAAGAGTTGAAGTCATTCTTATTTTAGTGATCTTTCACAAGAAAATTGATGCATTCAAAATATTTGTTAAAGGAGAAAATTGGAAAATTTTGTAGCTTTTGATTATTTGGAATTTTGTTCATTCAAAAATTGAGAAATTGTGTTTCGTAGCTTGTGTATTTCAAAAAGAGATACCTTCTCCCTATTGTAATTAGAGTTCATCGAATTAAAATATTGCATAATCATATCTTCTTGCATTTTATTGGGTCAAGGTCACATACATCATCAGTTTCATTTATGTTTCCCTTTTGAGTAAACAACAGCCTTTAAAATACAACGTAATTTAAAAATTTATTAGCAACTTTTATTTTCTAGAAATTCTCTTCACCAACATTAGCTAGGATAGAACTTTGGAATAGGTTGTAAGGCACACTCTCCAAAGCATCAAAACACACAATAGTATCTTGTGATAGGGAGAGTTCAAATCCAGTTGCTACATTTTGTCCTGGGAAGCCCTTCTAACACAAGGGTCAATCATGAGGTTGCATTAGGACTGGCAGAGTTACTCACCCTGATTTGTCGATCTTAGTGTAGATATTGCGCATATTATTGGGGGTCACTTGAGAAGAAAATCATGTGGGGACCTTCTCGAGTTGATTTCGGGATAGATACCCTGCCTTTGCGCATGGATTGGATTGTCGATTGTTTCCCCAGGCATCATTGTCGTAATTGGTAACCTTAGTAGCCTATCTCTTTAAGGTCTTTACATGAGGTGACTGTGGAGGGGAAAGTCTTCACGGTACCTGGAATCGACATTGTCCATACTCACTCGGGCTCCTTGGAGGGTATACCCATGATTATGTGTGGGAGCTTGCACCAGGGTGTAAGTCCGTTAAGCAAGTCGTCAACATAAATTTTCCACCCGCTTTATCCCAGCCCCTTCTTGTCTTGATTTCATGATGTTGGATTTCATCACCAACTAGTGACTTCAAAATAAGAAGGTTTGTTTGCTTGGTTTGATTTCTAGATTTTATTAGTGAGTGTTGTTTGTTTCTCTAGTTGGCCATAGATTTGTTTTGTTCTTTATTTGGTGAGGCCAACATCGGCCTTCGTCGTTCACGTAAGATGCAAGGGATACCTCCAGAAGATCTGGAATATTATGTCCCTTTGCTTCCTAACTCACTAGAGGTATCTCCTGAAGTAGTAGTCAATAACGAAGTAGCCTCTGAGATTGGAAGTTCAACTCCTTTAGAGGAATCAATACTTCCCGTAAATACATTATTGAGTGTTGCACAAGATTCACATTTACTCTCAATAAATTCATCGAGAGACCTTGTTGCTGACGAGTATATTGAAGTACCTACTGGACCTAATTCAGAGTCATGTGTAGACAATCCACTTTTTCAGAGTGAGTTGTTTAGAACCTTAGTTCACACTATTGAAATTTTAATCCTAGCTCTGTCCCTGTCCGTTCTTTTTGGAGAACTTCTTCGGGACACAATATTTTTGATAAACTAGAATTCTTGGCATCACAAACGCATGTGATTTCCACTCCTTATACAATGCCTATAGATCATTTTACTGGCACAACTAGTGACATCGTCATAGTTTCAGACCAATTATTGATTGGTTCTCACTCGATTCTTCCTCTCCATATCGTTGTCTCTACCATGGTCCCACAAGTTACACCGCTTTTTGTTGGAAATGCGGTTCTCACCCAAGATCCTATTGGAACACCGCTTCCTCTTAGATCAAATATGTCACTTCCCCCTGGGTATAATGCTTTGAATACTTCCATTGCTATTCCAACCCAGAATCCATCCAGAGGGTCTAATATTTGTGTTCCTCCTGGGTCTAATGTTGATAGTCATTTTGTTCCTACACCTACCCAGGTTCTCTCCGGAGGGCCTTACGTTCCTCCTCCACCTTCACCTGGAGGATCTAATCATCTTGGCTCTAGTAGCTCCAATCACATTGGAGGCACTAGTCATTCTGTCGCTTCTGGTTTTCATATTCCTGTTGGAGTTCAACCTCAAGTTGGGGGAAAATCTTAGGTTGGGGGGCAATCTTAGGTTGGGGGGCAACCTCAAATTGGGGAACAACCTCAACATGGGGGGAAACCTAAAGTAGGATTCCATAACCCTATTTATGGGTAAAGTATACCTGCATTAAAATATCAACCTTGGAATATTCCTTTCCAAGGGAATCAACAACCATCTGGGGGGAAACATCCTCAAGTTAATTCGTTTGTACCCCTTAATCTCGGACAATTGTATCCAGGTTCTATGAATCCTACTTGGGGTCAAAATTTTCAGTCTAATGTTCCTTTCCAAGGGAGCTGACTTAATCAAAACCATCCATAACCGAATCTAGCAGGACTATCTAACTATCTACGGACTTCTTATGGTCCTACTGGTATACCTATGAGACTACCTCCTCAAAACTACCAGTTTCCTCAAGTCAACAGACAGTTGCCATTTCTTGCTACTTTGGATTTACCAGATTTATCTAGGATTTTGAATGATCCTATTTTGTCTTCTCCTTACTGGCCCGTCATATCGACCAAATTACCATCTGACATTCCTAAGTTTGATGGTCGATCAGAAGAAGACCCAAATAATCACGTCATGACTTTCCATCTTTGGTGTTCATCCAACTCATTGATGGGTGACTCTATAATATTACAACTTTTCCAACGAACTCTCATGGGTTTGGCAGCCAAATGGTATATTGAGTTACCATGAAGATTTTTTAATTACTTCAATACCCTAGCCATGGATTTGTTAACACATTACCAATTCCCAATTCGATATGAGACAGGAACTGAAATTTTGAGTTTGTTTAAACAATCCTCTGCCACTCGTATTTCTGATCATATCCATGAGTGGAGGAGGAGGAGACGCTTAATCAAAGTTCCCCTTCCTAATCAACTATTGGCTGAATGGTTTACCAAATCACCCATTGGGCCTATACCCCGTGATGTTTCCATGGGTGGTGTTGTCACTAAAGAGTAGGTGATTACTTGTGTTCAATATCTAGATCTAATTTATTCGCAAATGGGAACACTATACGACTTGATCCCTGATGCTCCTAGTCTTTCTACGAATCCTACCCCAACACCTCCAATAGCTTCCCATGATGTTGATGGCATGATTGGCACTTTTCATGCTGATACTCAGTCTAAACAAGCCAGTCATACCACTCCCAATTCTACTACCTCTAATGTACAAAATACTCCTAACTTGACTCCTTCTCCCGGTAAAACCTATGAAGTTAATTCGATTCAATCTACACCTACTGGTAAAAATCAAAATAAAAAGAAAGGGAAGGGTAGGAATAAGGAGGACAAAAATAATAATCAACAATCTGAGAAAACAAAAACACAACCTGCTAATGACAAAGACAAATGTAAACCATGTTATCCTTGCCTTATTTGTGGTGAGGATCATTATACGAAAGATTTTCCCCAATGTGCTAAGGTTACTAAGTTTCTGCAAGGGATTGGGACACCTCCTACACCCATTGTCTTGTCACAACCTTTTCCTTCTCAGTAGCAGGCCCAATTGGTCATTCATGACCAACCTTCTCCCTCTACCACATCGTATGTACTTATGTGTACTGGTGACTCCAAAAAGGAAGAAGTTGCAGTTGCAACTCAAGCCAAATATTATACTCCTTTGAAAGAGAAAGTTGATAATTTACCACCTCTCTTGGTTCAACCTTCTCCACCAACTTCACCTCTAAATGGTCCTCTTCATATCGAACAATCGGGCCTAGATACATTTCTTCATCCTCCTCCCAAGGGCGTTGTTTGAAAGTCCTCATTTAATCCTCACGCACGTGCTGCCCAAAACTAAAATATTGTAGAAGACCTTGTGCAAGCACCCTCTACGATGTCGGCTCTTGAAGTCCTTCAAAGTTTTCCTACTCAACAGAAGGTGTTGTTAAAGGCTATTGGTGGAATTGATCCTACCGATACCAATTTGATAATATTTGAATTGGAAGATCATATTCCAAGGCTTCCTCCTCAATTAGAGTTTCAAATCCAAGTTGTTGTGGAAAATAAGAATATTTGTCGAACCGTTATTAATGAAGGAGCCTCGACTTGTGTTATGTTTGTTACTTGTCGGAAAGTTATTGGCTCTTCTTCCCTTACCGATTTGCACAATAATCTTAAATATTTTAATGGTATAGGGTTTAAACCTTATGGTGTTCTTCCTTCGTTGTCTATTATGTTAGAAGAAAAGTCGGTTAATGTTGAGGTTGAGGTCTTTGATGCACCTCTCGATTACAACCTTCTACTTGGTCGTAGTTGGATTGAGTCCATGCGCGTAGTTGTTTATACTCTTTTTCGTGAGTTACGTTTCCCACACCAAGGAAAAGTCATTACTGTTGATCAACTGGCCTTCTTTAATTCTGATTCACATACTAGCAACGTACCTTATATTTCAAAAACACCTCCCGGTTATGAGAATGTCGGTGTGGTTCTTTTAAAAGATTCAACCTTCATGGGTACATTTCCTATTATGCCACTTGATATTCCTCCTCCTTTTGTTGCCTCGATTAACATGATATCAACCTTTGTTCATGAAACCCCTGAGTCTTATGACCCATGGATAGTACCTAACTTTGGTGACTATCTTCGTTACAGCGACAGAATGCCTTTAAGTCTGGTGGAATCAACTTATCAAGCTATTTAATCGGAAATTCCTTCTCCTCCTTCTCTCGATGATACATCCCGTAATCCATTCCACGTGATCTTTCCTACTGATGAGATGATCATGATAGTCATGTCTATGGAAGATACTCCATGGGACAATAGGCATGATCATTTTGTTCTCTTCCTAGAACATGAGACCATAGAGAGTTACCAACGGGTTTCGACTATGTCCACCATTGTTGTTATTTCCTTTGTTCCTGAATCAACACACGATGTTTTGTATGAAGAGAACTTGAGTAATATTTCACCTACCATTCCTCTTGACATATCGATTAAACCCGGAGTAGTGGAAAATGTTCATATCAGTGCCTCATGTTCTATTGATGACATTCGAACTTATAAATCCCTTTTCCAAGAATTTTGTGACGTTTTTGCCTGGAGTTATGAAGAAATGCCTGGTATCGATCCTGATATCATTGTGCATGAGATTAAGACTTACCCGAATGCTAAACCCATTCGACAGAGACTTCGCCCAGTACATCCATGCAAAATTGTTGCTATTACGCTTAAAGTTGAAAAACTTCTCAAAGCTGGCTTTGTCTATCCTGTGGCTTTGACCGATTGGGTGTCCAATCTTGTTTCGGTTAACAAAAACCAATGCATGATCCATGTTTGTGTAGATTATAGGGAAATAAACAAAGCTTGTCCCAAAGAAAATTATTCAACCCCTTTCATTGACCAGATCGTTGATGACTGTGCCGGGAGTGATATCTTCTCCTTGATGGATGGTTTCTCCAGCTATAATCAAATCAATATTTTACCTGAGGATCAACATAAGATTGTTTTTATTTTCCCTTGGGGAACCTTCGCATACCGGAAACTACATTTTGGTCTCAAAAATGTTGGAGCGACTTTTCAGCGCGCTATGTCTTATGATTTTGATGACATTAAGAAAATTGTACAACCCTATATAGATGATCTATCGGCACATTCCATGCATCGTCAAGATCACCTGGCACATCTATGTGCCATTTTCCTATGATGTCGTTATTATCACATATGTTTGAATCCACACAAATGTGTTTTTTGTGTGGAATCCAGACGACTTATTGGTTTTATCATGTCTATACATGGGATTAGGGTAGACCCCTTGAAGGTTGAGGCTATTCTTAATCTTCCTCCTCCTTCCACACTATGCCAACTCCAAAGTTTGCAAGGGAAGAAAAACTTGTTACGTCGATGCATTCCCAACTACGTTGAATTAACAAAAGGATTTACTTGACTTCTCAAGAAAGGTTACGATTTTGTATGGAACGACACTCCAAACAAATCCTTTGAATCTTTGAAACTCGCCTTAACCCGTACACCCCTATTGTTTCCACCTGATTATAGTCGAGATTATTTCATGTACTTAGCTGCTTCGGACTCTACCATTGATATGGTTCTTTTCCAAGAGGATGATTCACATGGTAAACATGTTATATACTATTTGAGTCGGAGTCTCACTACTACCAAAACAAAATATTTACATGTGGAGAAACTAGCCTTGGGAGTTGTTCAATTTGTTCAACATTTTCATCACTACATCTTATTACGCAGAACCTCTATCATTTCTGATTGCAACCCCATGCAACATATCCTTACTCGACTATTTTTGGGGGGAAAATACTCTAAATGGATAGTTATTCTCTAGGAGTTTGATTTGGAGTTTAAATGTGCCAAGTCAAAGAAGTCTTTGTTTTTTTTTGAATTGATATGTGACCTTCCCTCTACTGAGATAGAAATTGTGGCAGAGGATTCCTTACCTAACGAATCCCTCTTTATGATCAGTTCTGACGACATATGGTCTGAAGATATTATCATTTATCTCCAGACCCAAACTTTCCATCCTGACCTTTCTAGTACAGAGCATCTTTTTATTTGGTATCAAGTTCGTCAATACATTATCCTTGGTGATACCCTTTACCGTCATGGTATTAATTCCATAATTCAACAATGTCTCACCTATGATGAAGCTGAGAAATCTTTGAATGAATGTCACTCTAGAGCATGTGGTGGTCATATGTCCTGGTATGCCACTGCCCAAAATATCTTACGAGCTATTTATTTCTGGACTTCATTGTTTAAGGATTGCATTACTGTCATCCAGAAATGCCACGCTTGTCAAACCTACAACAATAAGGTCTGATCTCACCCTGCTCCCCTTCACCCTGTAGTTTCTGTCGGTTCATTCGCTAAATGGGGTATTGACTTCATGACATCTAACCCTCACTCAGTCGGGGGGCATGGATACATTATTGTAGCTGTGGATTATTTCAATAAGTGGGTTGAGTCGATGCCTACATTTGATAATACCGAGAAAACTGCAGTGTTATTCATATTCAATCATATCATTACTAGATTTGGTGTCCCTCAAGCCATCGTTACTGAACACGGTAGTCATTTTTGCAATTTCATGATCTCTGAACTTACTGGGAAGTTGGGTCTTCAACATGAAAACTCAACCCCCTATTATCCACAGGCCAATGGCCAGGTTGAATCAATTAACAAAGTTCTCACTACTATGCTTCGACGGGTGGTAGGAATTCACAAGTCAAATTAGCACATGATGTTTTTTTCAACTTTGTGGGCCTATCGGAAATCCATTAAGTCTGCCATGGGATTCACACCTTTCTAGTTAGTATATGCTATTGAAGAAATTTTTTCAATTGAATGTGAAATCCCATCTTTGAAACTAGCTGTCGAACTTCTCCCTAACACCTCAGCTGAAGAGGAACATCTTTTGTATTTGATGCAATTAAATGAAACCCATCGTGATGCTGCCTTAGTCATTGAAACTTAGAAAAAGAGTGGCAAATCCAAATATGATAAGCATATCAAACCACGTGTATTTTCTGAAGGTGATCTAGTTCTCCTTTACGAACAAGATCATGACTTACTAGGGGCTGGTAAATTCGAGCCCATGTGGCAGGGTCCTTATATTGTGAAACGAGTGTTGGAGAAAGGAGCTTATGAGCTAGTATATTATGATGGAATTCCTTTGAGTGAACCCGGAAATGAGATTTACTTAAAGAAGTACTATGCTTAAAATCATTTTTGCATGAGTGATGTGTATTTTTAGTGTATCATACTCTTGTGTTCTTTTTTGTTTTTGGTTCCACCTTTCAGCTGCTTACCTTGCATTGTGCTTGGTTTCTAGATGTCAGTGTCTTCGCTACCCTATTTCTTCTTCGTTGATGGCGCTAGTCGCA
>JASDQU010103068.1:74336-87238 GCA_032191745.1 Picea mariana | reverse complement strand
TGGAAAGATTAATGTTGTCCCTAACCACTTATCTCAGTTAGAGTCGAGAGAAAATGGTAGAGTTGTAGATGACCATCTTCCTGATGCAAATTTATTTAAGGTTGAAGTTGTCCTGGACTATCTCTCTGATATTGCCTTATTTTTTAGCATGGGTGTTTGCCTTGATGGTTATTTCACAACACAAAAGAGACATTTGTTGGTTTGTGCAACAGAATATCAATTGATTGTAGGTAAAATATATAAATTTGGATTGGATAACATCCTTAGAAGGTGTGTACTTGATCATGAAAGACCTGAGATATTGTGGGAGTGTCATAGTGGAGTTGAGGGAGGTCATGTTGGAGGGAAGGTACCTGCACAAAAGATACTTCAAGAATGACTATGGTGGTCGATTGTATTTAAAGATGCTAAGGACTACGCCAAAGCATGTGATGTATGTCATCGAGTTGGAAAGCCATCACAAAGGGATAAGTTACCATTACATCATGTTTGTGAAATACAGGCCTTTGAGAATTGGGCTATTGACTTTATAGGACCTATCAATCTACCAACAAAATATTCAAAGGAAAGATACATCATCACTACAATGTATTATTTGACTCATTGGGCTGAAGCAGAACCTACTAAGGATTGTTCTACATACATAGTAGTAAGGTTCATTATTTAGAACATTATTATTCAATTTGGGTGTCCTATGAGCTTAACTAGTGATCAAGGTACCCATTTCATCAGTGAGACAATTGCCACCCTTACTCGAGAATTTCTAATTTTGCATCATAAGAGAAGTCAGTATAATCTACAAGCCAATGGTGCAATGGAAGCTTTCAATAAGGTTTTGGAGAAGAGGTTAGCCAAAGTTTGTTGCACCAATCAAGATGATTGGGATGAGAGAGTTCTAGTTGGTCTTTGGTCCTACAGAACCACTACTAAGAAGTTACATGAGTATACCCCTTTTCAATTGGTGTATGGGAGAGAATTCATAGTACCAGTTGAGTTTATCACTCCAAGTCTATACATTGCACAAGATACTTAGATGACATATGATGAATATGTTGTGGAAAGGATTGTGGAACTGATGGAAGTTGAGGAAGCTATATTTTTAGAAGATTTTCATCAGACTGTGTATAAGGATAGATAGAAATCTTGGCATGATAGGAAAATTAAGACAAAGACTTTTGCTTAAGTTGACTAGGTATTTCTTTATGAAAGTAAGTACTAGAAGCATCCAGGGAAGTTACATATGCACTAGCTTGGACCCTTTATAGTTGTATAAATTCAAGAGTCGGGAGTTGTTAAATTGGCCCACTAGATAGTATTAATCATCTTGAATGGGTGAATGGCGCATGTCTGAAGCCCTACATTTATGCTCATTGAATTTAGATATGTGACACTTCTATCACAGGGAGTGAATAAAGTAGGTAGGTTTCTTTTATGTTTTATCATTTTCCTTTTTTCCAATAAAGAAGTGTTGTGTCCAACTGTCACTCACATGTAGAGTCTAGTTGTCATTGTCAGTTTGTCTAGTCTAGGTCACATCATTGTGGTTGGCGAATCTATGTCAAATATTTTATGCATTTATTAATTTCTTATGTTTCCATCACTATCATGTCGCTTTCACATCATTCATGAAGTATATTTAGTACCTTTTCTATTTTTGTTATGTCCCTATCAGTAAAGTTCATTTATGTCAAAAAAAATATCGGTACTTTTTAGGTTAACCGTCAGCATGTTTGTTACACATTATTTTGTTCACCTCAGTGATCACCTGACAACATGTGCTAATATTCCCTGAAAATATTAAAACAAGACTTTCTCCATGGGAAAAGTGATTTGCTTTCCTCTTTCAAAAACCATGTCAAGGAAGGTCATTGCACCTTGTTATATGCATGGGGTGCGACAATGTCTGATCGTCGCACTCTGCCCTAAAACTAGACTATGACATCATCGCATTTTGCTTGTGCATAGAGTGCGACGATGCTTAAAGCATGGGAAAAGTCAAAATTCATGAATGTTCTAGAAGGGAATCTTCTAGAAGATGAGGTGGCCTCCAATCGGTTTGGATCTTACTCGCTTATATGATTTGGTGGGATCATCCTAATCTCCTCATCCATATCTCTTTCACATTATATAAGGAGAGATCTCTCATGGAAAAGGCTAAGGTTGAATAGGATAAGATTTTTATGGAGAGTTCTACTTCAGATTATGCTTGAGAGATTTTCTTTAGTTCTTCAAGACAGATTGTGGATCTTCTTCATTCAAGGCATTGGAGAAAAGGTGTGTGTGTTGAAGCAAAGATCCATTGAAAGGGGACCTTGAAACATCAAGGCATGGGTTGTATTCTCCACTTTATATTCATTTAATACAATAATACATTTCTTCCCTATATAAGCATCTCGTATTCTATTGTGTAATTCCTTGATCATATACATAGACTTCATTAGAATACATATATCTTTGTTTTCCCTCTTTGTTAGTTTGTGATTCTTGGATAGGCTTACTATTCTGCAAATTCAAGGAAGGAGCTACAAGGACGACATTAGCGAGGATCAAGCATCGTTTAAAAGGTATGTCACTTGTACCTCATTAGACTAGTTTATATGATGATGAAGTTTAAGGTGAAGTGTGTAATATGTTCTGTTTTGTTCTAGTTTCCCGTGGAAGTTAGAGAGATTTGTGTGTGTCCGCACTTACCAATTAATCCGATAACAAAATTGGAGACTCCACTGGGGATACGACTTTCTTTTGGTTTTTTTCCTTTTATTTTCTTTTAGTCTGCCTTCTTTTGGTCAAATTCAATCTCTAAGAATGTGGGTGATCCATCTAGACTCCCTGGGTCTAAAAGTTCAATGAAAATTTGTGTCTTTCTTTCCTTTTTCCTTTAGTTTTAGAGATCATCGCACTGTACTCTATAGACAAACGATGGTGATCCTCTGACATTGCACTCTACTGGTGCAGACCAGTGTGACGACGTCACATTGTACCCTATTGGCATCATGCGACGACCCTAGATCGTCGCACTGTGTTCCACTGCAACCCGCGATGATTCTTATAGGAATTGTTGGAGATAGCCAATTTTTCTTTTTTCCACCCAGTTTTGTCTCAACTGTCTGGGATGAACTTCTGACACTAGTGAATGATTGATTTATAAGTTTGAATCTTTCATTTGATTGATTTTCGGAAATTGAAAGTTTTCTTTGTAATTTTGTAAGTTTTGCTTTTGATCTTTGTCACAAGGGTATAATCTCTAGATCTTGGTCCTGAGTTCTTGTTTGACAAAGAATCCTTGATTTATTTGAGGTTTTGGATTGTTTTTACTTTCTATATTTTTCATTGATTGAGAGACATTTTTGTTTGCATTTAACAAAAGGCTTTCTATCATTTCATTTTTGTCTACACTTTAGGTTTGATTTGGGAATAGTGTTGAGAGTGCATTAATTTTCTTGGATTATACTTTCTTTTCTTCATTACATCTCTGATCTGAATTGAGAAAGAAAGAGCTGAAGTCATTCTTATTTTAGTGATCTTTCACAAGAAAATTGATGCATTCAAAATATTTGTTAAAGGAGAAAATTGGAAAATTTTGTAGCTTTTGATTATTTGGAATTTTCTTCATTCAAAAATTGAGAAATTGTGTTTCGTAGCTTGTGTATTTCAAAAAGAGATACCTTCTCCCTATTGTAATTAGAGTTCATCAAATTAAAATATTGCATAATCATATCTTCTTGCATTTTATTGGGTCAAGGTCACATACATCATCAGTTTCATTTATGTTTCCGTTTTGAGTAAACAACAGCCTTTAAAATACAACGTAATTTAAAAATTTATTAGCAACTTTTATTTTCTAGAAATTCTCTTCACCAACATTAGCTGGGATAGCACTTTGGAATAGGTTGTAAGGCACACTCTCCAAAGCATCAAAACACACAATAGTATCTTTTGATAGGAAGAGTTCAAATCCATTTGCTACATTTTGTCCTGGGAAGCCCTTCTAACACAAGGGTCAATCATGAGGTTGCATTAGGACTGGCAGAGTTACTCACCCTGATTTGTCGATCTTAGTGTAGATATTACACGTATTATTGGGGGTCACTTAAGAAGAAAATCATGTGGGGACCTTCTCGAGTTGATTTCAGGCTAGATACCCTGCCTTTGTGCATGGATTGGATTATCGATTGTTTCCCCAGGCATCATTGTCGTAATTGGTAACCTTAGTAACCTATCTCTTTAGGGTCTTTACATGAGGTGACTGTAGAGGGGAAAGTCTTCACGGTACCTGGAATCGACATTGTCCATACTCACTCGGGCTCCTTGGAGGGTATACCCATGATTATGTGTGGGAGCTTGCACCAGGGTGTAAGTCCGTTAAGCAAGTCGTCAACATAAATTTTCCACCCACTTTATCCCAGCCCCTTCTTGTCTTGATTTCATGACGTTGGATTTCATCACCAACTAGTGACTTCGAAATAAGAAGGTTTGTTTGCTTGGTTTGATTTCTAGATTTTATTAGTGAGTGTTGTTTGTTTCTCTAGTTGGCCATAGATTTGTTTCGTTCTTTATTTGGTGCGGCCAACATCGACCTTCATCGTTCACGTAAGATGAAAGGGATACCTCCAGAAGATCTGAAATATTACGTCCCTTTGCTTCCTAACTCACTAGAGGGATCTCCTGAAGTAGTAGTCAATAACGAAGTAGCCTTTGAGATTGGAAGTTCAACTCCTTTAGAGGAATCAATACTTCCCGTAAATACATTATTGAGTGTTGCACAAGATTCACATTTACTCTCGATAAATTCATCGAGAGACCTTGTTGCTGACGAGTATATTGAAGTACCTACTGGACCTAATTCGGAGTCATGTGTAGGCGATCCACTTTTTCAGAGTGAGTTGTTTAGAACCTCAGTTCACACTATTGAAATTTTAATCCTAGCTCTGTCCCTGTCCGTTCTTTTCGGAGAACTTCTTCGGGACACAATATTTTTGATAAACTAGAATTCTTGGCATCACAAACACATGTGATTTCCACTTCTTATACAACGCCTGTAGATCATTTTACTGGCACAACTAGTGACATCGTCATAGTTTCAGACCAATTATTGATTGGTTCTCACTTGATTCTTCCTCTCCAGATCGTTGGCTCTACCATGGTCCCACAAGTTACACCTCTTTCTGTCGGAAATGCAGTTCTCACCCAAGATCCTATTGGAACATCGCTTCCTCTTAGATCAAATCTGTCACTTCCCCCTGGGTATAATGCTTTGAATACTTCCATTGCTATTCCAACCCAGAATCCATCCGGAGGGTCTAATATTTGTGTTCCTCCTGGGTCTAATGTTGCTAGTCATTTTGTTCCTACACCTACCCAGGTTCTCTCCGGAGGGCCTTACATTCCTCCTCCACCTTCACCTGGAGGATCTAATCATCTTGGCTCTAGTAGCTTCAATCACATTGGAGGCACCAGTCATTCTATCACTTCTAGTTTTCATATTCCTGTTGGAGTTCAACCTCAATTTGGGGGGAAATCTTAGGTTGGGGGGCAACCTCAAATTGGGGCACAACCTCAACATGGGGGGCAACCTAAAGTAGGATTCCATAACCCTATTTATGGGTAAATTATACCTGCATTAAAATATCAACCTTGGAATATTCCTTTCCAAGGGGATCAACAACCGTCTGGGGGGAAACATCCTCAAGTTAATTCATTTGTACCCCTTAATCTCGGACAATTGTATCCAGGTTCTATGAATCCTACTTGGGGTCAAAATTTTCAGTCTAATGTTCCTTTCCAAGGGAGCTGACTTAATCAAAACCCTCCACAACCGAATCTGGCAGGACTATCTAACTATCTATGGACTTCTTATGGTCCTACTGGTATACCTCTGAGACTACCTCCTCAAAACTACCAGTTTCCTCAAGTCAACAGACAGTTGCCATTTCTTGCTACTTTGGATTTACCAGATTTATCTAGGATTTTGAATGATCCTATTTTGTCTTCTCCTTACTGGCCAGTCATACCGGCCAAATTACCATCTGACATTCCTAAGTTTGATGGTCGATCAGAAGAAGACCCAAATAATCACGTCATGATTTTCCATCTTTGGTGTTCATCCAACTCATTGATGGGTGACTCTATAATATTACAACTTTTCCAACGAACTCTCATGGGTTTGGCAGCCAAATGGTATATTGAGTTACCACGAAGATTTTTTAATTACTTCAATACCCTAGCCATGGATTTGTTAACGCATTACCAATTGCCAATTCGATATGAGACAGGAACTGAAATTTTGAGTTTGTTTAAACAATCCTCTGCCACTCGTATTTATGATCATATCCATGAGTGGAGGAGGAGAAGACGCTTAATCAAAGTTCCCCTTTCTGATCAACTATTGGTTGAATGGTTTACCAAATCACCCATTGGGCCTATACCCCGTGATGTTTCCATGGGTGGTGTTGTCAGTGAAGAGTAGGTTATTACTTGTGTTCAATATCTAGATCTCGTTTATTCACAAATGGGAACACTATACGACTTGATCCCTGATGCTCCTAGTCCTTCTACGAATCCTACCCCAACACCTCCAGTAGATTCTCATGATGTTGATGGCATGATTGGCACTTTTCATGATGATACTCAGTCTAAACAAGCCAGTCATACCACTCCCAATTCTACTACCTCTAATGTACAAAATACTCCTAACTCGACTCCTTCTCCCAGTAAAACCTATGAAGTTAATTCGGTTCAATCTACACCTACCGGTAAAAATCAAAATAAAAAGAAAGGGAAGGGTAGGAATAAGGAGGACAAAAATAATAATCAACAATCTGAGAAAACAAAAACACAACCTGCTAATGACAATGACAAATGTAAACCGCGTTATCCTTGCCTTATCTGTGGTGAGGATCATTATACGAAAGATTTCCCCCAATGTGCTAAGGTTACTAAGTTTCTGCAAGGGATCGGGACACCTCATACACCCGTCGTCTTGTCACAGCCTTTTCCTTCTCAGTAGTAGGCCCAATTGGTCATTCATGACCAACCTTCTCCCTCTACCACATCGTATGTACTTATGTGTACTGGTGACTCCAAAAAGGAAGAAGTTGTAGTCACAACTCAAGCCAAATATTATACTCCTTCAAAAGAGAAAGTTGATAATTTACCACATCTCTTGGTTCAACCTTCTCCACCAACTTCACCTTCAAATGGTCCTCTTCATATCGAACAATCGGGCCTAGATACAGTTCTTCATCCTCCTCCCAAGGGCGTTGTTTGAAAGTCCTCATTTAATCCTCACGCACATGCTGCCCAAAACTAAAATATTGTAGAAGACCTTGTGCAAGCACCCTCTGCGATGTCGGCTCTTGAAGTCCTTCAAAGTTTTCCTACTCAACGGAAGGTGTTGTTAAAGGCTATTGGTGGAATTGATACTACCGATACCAATTTGATAATATTTGAATTGGAAGATCATATTCCAAGGCTTCCTCCTCAATTAGCGTTTCAAATCCAAGTTGTTGTGGAAAATAAGAATATTTGTCGAACCGTTATTGATGAAGGAGCCTCAACTTGTGTTATGTTTGTTACTTGTCAAAAAGCTATTGGCTCTTCCGCCCTTACCGATTTGCACAATACTCTTAAATATTTTAATGGTATAGGGTTTGAACCTTATGGTGTTCTTCCTTCGTTGTCTATTATGTTAGAAGGAAAGTCGGTTAATGTTGAGGTTGAGGTCTTTGATGCACCTCTCGATTACAACCATTATTTTGGTCGTAGTTGGATTGAGTCCATGCGCGTAGTTGTTTATACTCTTTTTCATGTGTTACATTTCCCACACCAAGGAAAAGTCATTACTGTTGATCAACTGGCCTTCTTTAATTCTAATTCACATACTAGCAATGTACCTTTTATTTCAAAAACACCTCCCGGTTATGAGAATGTCGGTGTGGTTCTTTTAAAAGATTCAACCTTCATGGGTAAATTTTCTATTATGCCACCTGATATTCCTCCTCCTTTTGTTACCTCAATTAACATGATATCAACCTTTGTTCGTGAAACCCCTGAGTCTTATGACCCATGGATAGTACCTAACTTTGGTGACTATCTTCGTTACGGTGACAAAATGCCTTTAAGTCTGGTGGAATCGACTTATCAAGCTATTCAATTGGCAATTCCTTCTCCTCCTTCTCTCGATGATACATCCCCTGATCCGTTCCACGTGATCTTTCCTACTAATGAGATGATCATGATGGTCATGTCTATGGAAGATACTCCATGGGACGATGGGCATCATCATTCTATTCTCTTCCTAGAACATGAGACCATAGAGAGTTACCAATGGGTTTCGACTATGTCCACCATTGTTGTTATTTCCTTTGTTCCTGAATCAACACACAATGTTTTGTATGAAGAGAACTTGAGTAATATATCACCTACCATTCCTCTCGACATATTGATTAAACCCGGAGTAGTGGAAAATGTTCATATCAGTGCCTCATGTTCTATTGATGACGTTCGAACTTATAAATCCCTTTTCCAAGAATTTTGTGACATTTTTGCCTGGAATTATGAAGAAATGTCGGGTATCGATCCTGATATCATTGTGCATGAGATTAAGACTTTCCCAAACGCTAAACCCATTCGACAGAGACTTCTCCCAATACATCTATGAAAAATTGTTGCTATTAAGCTTAAAGTTGAAAAACTTCTTAAAGTTGGCTTTGTCTATCCTGTGGCTTTGACCGATTGGGTGTCCAATCTTGTTTTGGTTAACAAAAATCAAGGCACGATCCGTGTTTGTGTAGATTATAGGGAAATAAACAAAGCTTGTCCCAAAGACAATTATCCAACCCCTTTCGTTGACTAGATCGTTGATGACTGTGCCGAGAGTGATATCTTCTCCTTGATGGACAGTTTCTCTAGCTATAATCAAATCAATATTTTACCTGAGGATCAACATAAGATTGTTTTTATTTTCCCTTGGGGAACCTTCGCATACCGGAAATTACATTTTGGTCTCAAAAATGCTGGAGCGACTTTTCAGCGTGCTATGTCTTATGATTTTGATGACATTAAGAACATTGTACAACCCTATATAGATGATCTATCGGCGCATTCCATGCATCGTTAAGATCACCTGGCACATCTATGTGCCATTTTCCTATGATGTCATTATTATCACATATGTTTGAATCCACACAAATATGTTTTTTGTGTGGAATCCAGACGACTTATTGGTTTTATCGTGTCTATACATGGGATTAGGGTAGACCCCTTGAAGGTTGAGGCTATTCTTAATCTGCCTCCTCCTTCCACACTATGCCAACTCCAAAATTTGCAAGGGAAGAAAAACTTTTTACGTCGATGCATTCCCAACTACGTTGAATTAATGAAAGGATTTACTCGACTTCTCAAGAAATGTTACGATTTTGTATGAAACGACACTGCAAACAAATCCTTTGAATCTTTGAAACTCGCCTTAACCCGTACACCCCTATTGTTTCCACCTGATTATAGTCGAGATTATTTCATGTACTTAGTTGCTTCGGACTCTACCATTGATATGGTTCTTTTCCAAGAGGATGATTGACACAATGAACATGTTATATACTATTTGAGTCGGAGTCTCACGACTACCAAAACCAAATATTTACATGTGGAGAAACTAGCCTTGGGAGTTGTTCAATTTGTTCAACATTTTCATCACTACATCATATTATGCAGAACCTCTGTCATTTCCAATTGCAACCCCATGCAACATATCCTTACTCGACTATTGTTGGGGGGAAAATACTCTAAATGGATAGTTATTCTCTAGGAGTTTGATTTGGAGTTTAAACGTGCCAAGTCAAAGAAGTCTTTTGTTTTTGTTGAATTGATATGTGACCTTCCCTCTACTGAGATATAAACTATGGCAGAGGATTCCTTACCTGAAAAATCCCTCTTTCTAATCAGTTCTGACGACATATGGTCCGAAGATATTATCATTTATCTCTAGACCCAAACTTTCCATCCTGACCTTTCTAGTACAGAGCATCTTTGTATCTGGTATCAAGTTCGTCAATACATTATCCTTGGTGATACCCTTTATCGTCGTGGTATTGATTCCATAATTCAACGATGTCTCACCTACGATGAAGCTGGAAATTATTGAATGATTGTCACTCTAGAGAATGTGGTGGTCATATATCCTGGTATGCCACTGCCCAAAATATCTTACGAGCTAGTTATTTCTGGACTTCATTATTTAAGGATTGCATTACTGCCGTCCAGAAATGCCACGCTTGTCAAACCTACAACAATAAGGTCTGATCTCACCCTGCTCCCCTTCACCCTGTAGTTTTTGTCGGTTCATTCGCTAAATGGGGTATTGACTTCATGACATGTAACCCTCACTCATCCGGGGGGCATGGATACATTATTGTAGTTGTGGATTATTTCAATAAGTGGGTTGAGTCGATGCCTACATTTGATAATACCGAGAAAACTGCAGTGTTATTCATATTCAATCATATCATTACTAGATTTGGTGTCCCTCAAGCCATCGTTACTGAACACGATAGTCATTTTTGCAATTTCATGATTTCTTAACTTACTGGGAAGTTGGGTCTTCAACATGAAAACTCAACCCCCTATTATCCACAGGCCAATGGCCAAGTTGAATCAATTAACAAAGTTCTCACTACTATGCTTCGATGGGTGGTAGGAATTCACAAGTCAAATTAGCACACAATGTTTTTTTCAGCTTTGTGGGCCTATCGGACATCCATTAAGTCTGCCATGGGATTCACACCTTTCTAGTTAGTATATGGTATTGAAGCAATTTTTTCGATTGAATGTGAAATCCCATCTTTGAAACTAGTTGTCAAACTTCTCCCTAACACCTCAGCTGAAGAGGAACGTCTTTTGTATTTGATGCAATTAAATGAAACCCGTCGTGATGTTTCCTTAGTCATTGAAACTTAGAAAAAGAGTGGCAAATCCAAATATGATAAGCATATCAAACCACGTGTATTTTCTGAAGGTGATCTAGTTCTCCTTTACGAACAAGATCGTGACTTACTAGGGGCCGATAAATTCAAGCCCATGTGGCAGGGTCCTTATATTGTGAAACGAGTGTTGGAGAAAGGAGCTTATGAGCTAGTAGATTATGATGGAATTCCTTTGAGTGAACCCGGAAATGAGATTTACTTAAAGAATTACTATGCTTAAAATCATTTTTGCATGAGTGATGTGTATTTTTAGTGTATCATACTCTTGTGTTCTTTTTTGTTTTTGGTTCCACCTTTCGGCTGCTTACCTTGCATTGTGCTTGGTTTCTAGATGTCGGTGTCTTCGCTACCCTATGTCTGCTTCGTTGATGGTGCAAGTCGCAGTACTCAAAACTTAGCATATGTTTCTTGGGAAATCTATGCACCTACAGATGAATTGATCAGTCTACATGGTGTTTGCCTTGGTCATGCAACTAATAATACCGCGGAATACAGTGCAGTTATCGAGTTGTTAACAGACACCATTTCACTTGGAATCTGTTATATTATTGTACGACTTGATTCACAATTAGTAGTACTACAGTTGAGTAACGTTTATTCCATCTGAAGTCCTACTTTGTTATAGGTATATTTACGAATTCGCCTCTTGGAACGATATTTTGATTACATTGAATATCAACACATTCCTAGATGTCTAAATACATTGACAGATGCATTGCCTAATTATGTGTTAGACAAACATTTGAGACATTTATAAATCCAATCACACTTTTTACAAAAGCAAGTAAGCCGGTAGGAACTTTATATTTATAACAATAAAAGTTTACAAAAAAAATATTGTCCGAAGACCAAAATATCAAAAATGTGAAGCTCACAGCTTCATATACAAAAATCATCAAGGATGTTGCTCGCTATAGCAAGATATTTCCCATGCTACCCTACGGAGTAGTCGACCATAGATGTGGATACACCCACTGTGTGGTGTTGGTAGTGCCTAGGGAGCTCATCCACAGTAGCGTCAGGGACATGCATGGTCAGTCCCTCCAAGTTTTGTTCTACAACCTCAAGGTCTGCGGCATCCACTCCTGCTATAGCACCTCTCTCTCTTTGCCTCTGGATGGGAGATGATCCCGTCGGACGATAAGGCCCCACATATGCATTGATGAGAGCACTTGATTAGTCATCGGATAAATAAAACAAAAAAAAATTTATATCATTAAAATAACAAAAACATTATATAAACAAAAAATTTCCTTCTTACCTATGTCCCCCCACTGGGACCCGTCAGAAAAATCCAGATCTAGATCTCCATAGAAATCTACCCCAGCATATGCATAATCCTCCACCATGAGCAGTTGATTCCTTAGCCATTGGAAGAAGAAATTGTCATACTTGACGATGGGAACACCTCCATATCGATCCATGAGATCTACCCACATCTTCATTCGTAGATCTTGTGGAGCAAGTATACCCCACTCCACCTGAAGACGTAGGACAGGAAACCTCTTTAGGAAGAAGGATACGAAAATAGACCCATATCCAAATTGCTTTAGCTGACCATTTCGGCACTTGGTAAGTTCTTTCTTCATGCTTTTTAGGATCCCCTCACACCAGTTGAAGACCCCGGGCTCCATACATTCTATGGCATACTGAAAATGGCTCTGCAAAGTCATATGAGGAGTTGCACTCCCTACCATGCGAGTAATAGTGTAAAGGATAGTCTGCAAAGGAAAATCTCGGACATCCCTGATAGCTACCTTGTCGTTATGTTTCTCAGTACCTGGCAGACGTAGTAATCCATAGACTCACCTCCACCCCTGCTTTTTGTAAGTGACACCCGTGAACCACGGTGATATAACCCTATCAGGAAATAGATATCCTCGATATCTATTGTGAGTGTGTGGACACCCACGTGAAATTCCT
>JASDQU010103068.1:58617-69406 GCA_032191745.1 Picea mariana | reverse complement strand
ATAATCCTCCCTAATTTTGTGGGCCTTAAAGAGAACATGGGTAGGCTTCGATCCACATTTGTGTATCCAATCAATGTCATGTGCGCATTACACACCATTAGGGTACACATGGATGCCTTACAATATCAAGTAAGTATAACATTTCATAGATGTTGAGGAGAACATGGGTAAACCTTGATTCATATATATGTGGGTAGTGGTTTTGTTATGCATGTCTCACACGTTCGATCACTACCTCTAAGCTCTTGCATGGCTACCTTAAGTTGTTAGATAAATCCCTCGTAGGAATAAAACCTTGGTCAATGATTATAAACTCGTCCTTCCTCATCATTATGGGTAGATATAGAGTTATAAAATAATGTGTGAGACTAAAATATGACAACTCTTCGTATTAAAGTGTTGAAATCCTCACAATCATTCTTGTATTTTTGTCGAGGTTTCTCTTTTCAAAGTCCCTCCCAAACTTAACATCACATGGTGGGGTATCTTCCTTTGACTGCAAGTAGAGTTGTGATAGGTTATCTTTTACGATAGATCTCCACTCAAGGAAAGTGCCTTTTAGTAAAACTATGAAGAATTGAACTACTATGAAGCTATAGGTGTGTCTAATGACAAGTGTGAGGTGATCGAACTTATATTGATGTTAAGATCCATGTTCAAAAACTCCAAGTAGGTGCAAACAAGGTCACATGCAAGTTTAAGTGATTTTGATAGCATAGAAATGGCCCTTGTAGTGTGGTTGCTTAGCTAAAGAATGACTATAATTTTGGTAGGCCCTAGGGATAACATGGAGGTGGCCTTTGGCCCCCCTCATGTCCATGGAACCTTGATCAACGATGAAAAAAACATCATTCTTCACCATTAATTACAAGCTCTCATGATTGATATAAAGTTAAATAACAATGTGTGATAGCCAACTATGACATGTTGGGTTGTTTGAAATGTGTACTTCTCGCATAGACCTTTCTGATGAGCTACCGAGTGCCCCAAACATAGATTATATGCAAAAGTTACACCCCCTAGAAGTTGACGTATCAACTAACCACATTAGGGCCCACAAACCTTTTGGTGTTTCATATTTTGGGGTTAGGGTTTTGGAAGTTTAGGGTTTTCTCATTGATGATTTATTTTGAAAAGGCTTTTTAGACATCTTTGTAATCAACTTCTTGCGAATAAGCGTAGCTGACACATCTCCCTCTTCAGGGATAAGCTACCAACATTCCAACCAGTTTGTGTGCTTTGTAATTTACAATCTTTTGCCTTCCATTCACTAATAGAATATGAGTTTAACTTCATTATTGTGTTCTTGCAATATCTGTGTGTGTTTCCTTGTTATATCTCTGCCTTCATTTCATTCTCAATATAATCTGGATCACCAACACACAACTAAACTCTTCTACTACACAATCCTAACAACAATACAACTAGACAACTATACTTACAAAACTGTTTATAGCCCAATTAATAATATCTACACACTCAGTCCCAAGTAAAACCAGAGAAGAATGCCCCATGCATTTGAAGATCAGACTATTGAGGTACAAATTCTAAGCACATATAACATTCAGAGAGACAAAGATGATTCCACAAAAGAGAAGAGAAGCAGTGAGGCTTTGAGTCTTTTTCTTTTGCGTGCTCAAGTTTTTTTCCTTAGCCACTTATACTGTGTCTTGTGTTTTCATGCACAGATGAGATATTCCTTTCCTATATTTGTCAGGTTTGCAGATGGAAATAGTCGACACACCCAGAATGTTGCTTCTGCAGCTTGGGTCATTTACCACTCTGACGAGTTGGTGAGTTCCAGAGGTATTTTCTTAGGATCAAAAACTAACAACATGGCAGAATATCATGTTGTCATTGGACTTTTAACCGAAGCCTCCTCCCTTGGAGTTTCTCACATGATTGTCAACCTAGACTCCCAACTCGTGGTCTGTCAACTTAATCGAATCTACGCTATTCACAATCTTATCCTACTACGTATCCACTTACGAGTTTGTCGTCTTGAACAAATGTTTGATTTTATTGAATACAAACACATACCAAGAGAACTCAATACCATTTCGGATTCATTAGCTAATTAAATCATGGATAGGTATCTCGCACATAGATAAGTTTTCATAAAGGAAATAAATCACATCACATATCATCATGTAAATTAAAACACATCACATAAAAGACATCATTATTTGAAAATCATTTGGCACTGTAAAAACTTGGAGGTGTATATATATACGGTGTGACTGAAAATGTTGATTACATCAAAAAAGTACATAGAAGGGGAAAATGTTACATCCTCGTGCCCATAACATCGTCATAAAGACTATACAAAAAATATCATCAATGAGGTCCTAATCCTCCTGCATCACATTGTGCTCTGAGTAGCACATCACCGCACGAGCTAGTCATCTCAGTAAAGAGTTAATACTTTCAGGAACTCCCACTGTGTGTCTCTACAAATGCAAGGGTACGTTATCCCTCTCAAGGAGAGGAATACCCATTGTAAGACCACAGAGGTTTATCTCCACCTCTCAAAGACCCCCCGCTACTACTACTACCTGAGCATCCCTGTGGCACCCCAATGCCGGTATCTCTGTTGGACATGTTGTTCCCTTGTCTGCATGATGAAACGATACATCTGTTAGAAACTCTCCTATGTACCCAAAAAAATAATATAAGTTTAAAATCAAAAAACACACTTGAAAAGATATTTTGGTTTCTTACCTGACGCGTCCCAGTCCACCCCATCTGGAAGGACCAGGTCCATTCTCCCCTGGAAATCCACCCTAGCGTATGGAAAATCTTCTATCACGATCAATTGGCATCCCAACCAAGCGAAGAAATCACCGGTGAATTTGAACTCTGAATCTGAGCCTAGTCTTGGAGACAGGTTAGTCCATCACTCCATACATGGTCCTCCCACTAGTCATACTACTAATGCAATTTTAGGTTGCATCATAGGAATGTGTTCTAATAATAATGAAACCAAGAACGAACCATACCCGAACTTCTTCTGTTTCCCTGCTCTGCATCTCGTAATCTGTTCCTTCATATTTTGAAGGAACCTTACACTCCAGTTAAACAGTGATGGCTCTAGACACTGTAAACCATAGGCCGCCTGTGATATTGAAACTAGGTGTGCACTGGTACTTCCTGCTATACTCGTAATGGAAAATAGAATGGACCGAAGAGGTAGGTCCCTAATATCTTTGATTGTGATTCTGTCTCCCACTAGTCTCACTCCTGGGACACATTGGTTTGTCAGATACTCATCCACAGGCACAGGAAGTTCCCTATTTCCAGATAAAACTACAGAAGCCCCTCTTTTCAAGAGGTTGATCAGGAAGTATACATCTTCCAACTCGATGGTGAGAAGTTGCATTCCAATTTGGAACCCTTGTTCTGCGACGTTCCATAACCCAACCATATGCTCAAGAAGAAGAAACTCTTTCTTAAGAACTTGAGGAGACCGCAATTCCTCAAAGCAGCCCATGCTCGGGGACTTTGCAAGGCGGCCACATCATCGAGCTCATGCTCTCTTTCTTTCCACTCGATCATGATTATTTCTGAAGTTACCTGCAATCATCAACAATCAAAATTCATTAGTCACATTTTTTTGGCGATTTTTGGGTAATTAAAAAACTTTCAAAAAATTGATTGTGTTGTCTATGAGGCCAACACCCCTCTCATATGCACATCATTACACCAATGTATTCCTACAGTAGTCATCAAGTCACTTTAAAAATCAAAACTCACACCATTCATGATTTGAGAAAGCACTGGTTGTTTTGGGCGTTTTTTTTGTGTTTTTGGGCAAGCGCCCTCTCCACCACTACACCAGTGCGTTGGCACACTATTCAACAGCTTGTAGGGGTGTTTTAACAAACGACCAGCACTCCCCCACTAAATCTAGAGGAGCGCTGAGTTTTTTTGGGCACTTGAGACGACCCAGGGCATCATTTTTACACCCAACCATTGCCCAAAAATGAATTTTGAACCATACAAATAAAAGAAAGGAAGAAAATCACTAACTTGTCCAAACGGCAAGGAAAATGGTTGACCATAGCTCCGGCACCGAACAATGCAAGATTCACCTCCAAAGCATAAATTCTCCACTGCTACAAATATTTGCACAAATGAAATGGTAAATGATATTGTTACCCCATTTTACTATTATACATTTCATTTTTTCATAAGATATAGTTATTTTTGGGTTTTTGAAAATATTTTAGAGGCCTTATTAATTCCCTGGAATGCAGTTTTGACATTATTGGCAGGTTTTGGAGCAGTTTTTGTTCTTTTTTTCATCTTGTCACATTCACGAGCATAGTCTTAGTTCGTTCTCAAGCTCAAACACATAAGAACACGTCGGGTAAACTTTTATCTCTTTTTCGGCCCGCATGGATACACAAAAAAAGAACCCCTTGGAGTCATCTTTAAGCTCTTTTCAGACTCTCTAAACGTGAAAATATTGTCGAGTGATCTTTCTTCCTTTCCCACTCATTAAAAGGTTTGAAAGGGCATCTTTCGAGTGATAATTTATCTTTTTTTCGGCCTCACGAGATTAAAATTACAAAAAAGGACAACCCTGGAGTCGTCTTTAAGTCATTTTCAAACTCTCTAAATATGAAAAACAATCGAGTTTACCTTCTCTGGACTCGTTAAATGATCATACATTGAAGGGCCCATACGGGACTGAACCCTTACTTCTTCCAGTTCATTAAACAAAGGAAGAGGGACTTACCAAAGGTGAGTTATATCGAGCATGAGTTATCCTCCTCGAGCTCATTAAATAAAAAAGAGGTACTCATCTATCTGGATGGGGGAAAAAATTGAAGGAAGCAAGCCAAGAAATTTTTGAGAACATTACCAGTAATCCTTACCATCGCCCTTGAACACGGCATTTTATCTTTGCATGCATTTCAATCCCTTGAACCTCTACACTAAACCAATCCTTTGAGTTTCCTTACTCCTTTGGGTCACCCGATGAAAGTCACAGTATCCACTACATCATCAAGTTTTGGTCCTTATTGAGTTTTTTGTTGTCATGCCTCAGTGTTCAAGGGAAGTGTCTGCCTCAAGAGTCAACCATCAAAAATTCTTGTTCCAATACCCATTTCAATCCATGTTCTTTTAATCCACCAATTACATCTCTGTGTCAGTTTCGTGTTGTTGATGGGGGATACACCAAGGCCCTCCCTCGATGAGTCTATTCCTGTCGACTTCATCACATTTTCCAGTAGCTAGACTTAGAAACCAGTTAGTACCTTGGAACCTGCATACCTCAATGGTAGGCCTCCTCACGTTCGACAGTGGGTTTACATCATTGACCTATGATCGGATGATTCCACGGATTTTTGACTTCAGCTCATCCATTCACATTCATTGGAATTTACTAGAGTGCCTTGGGAATCATTGACATCAATGGTGATTTCCCTTGTGCTTGTTAACGGTTTACCTCATTGATCGGTAATCAAGTGGTTTCTGCCATGTTCGACATCAGGACATCTATGCACATGGTTAGATTCATACTACATTAGGATCAGTAAGAAGACCCTGGGTTGAGTCATCACTCTTATATGTACTTTGCCCAGGTTGCGACTGAGTTTCTTTTGAACGTTGACACATATATTGTCACATAGATCCACTTTGTATTGGTCTGTGGCTATGTCTTGTCATCTCATAAATCCACTGTGTATTCTTCATGGCTACGATCAGTTTAGGTCATAGGAGTATAGATCTACATTGTATCTTCAGTGTCTATACCTTTTTATCAGTATAATTATGGATCTGCAATGTATTTTATGGCGGCCATACCTTGAAAGTCTTTATCACTCAAGCATAGGTATGCATGCCTTGGGTTTGAAACATGTCATAACATTTGTTGGATGGTTGTGTGCAGCTTCTATCAGGTTCTTTGAGTCTGTACCCTTGCTTTAAAAGGTCTAGATATGCACATTTTTGACAATTCCAGGTTTGATGGATATGTCGAGGAGAATAGTGGGTGAGATATTGCTTAAGTTCCCTTCGGAAAACACATCGTGTGTGGACTCGGGAATGGTTGAAATGACAACAACGGTCGACGGGGTTGAGATCCGTTGGTAGCTCTCGATGGTGTGTTGTTCTAGGAAGAGGATGGAACGGTGATGTCCATCGTTCCAAGGGGTGTCTTCCATGACAAACATAATCATCTCGTCCGTGGGAAAAATGACACGGAAAGGATCTGGAGATAACTCACCAAGAGAGGGGGTATAAGGGGTTGTCGATTGAATGGCCTGATAGGCAAATTCGACCAGACTCAAAGGCATTTTGTTGTCGTAACGAAGATGATCGTCGGGGTCGAGTACCATCCATGGGTCGTGAGACGTAGGGGTTTCATGAATCGAAGTGGAGATCATGTTGATTGAAGCGACAGGAGAGTGTGGAACATCGGGTGGTGGAATGGGGAAAGTTCCCATTAACGAAGATTCTTTGAGAAGACCCACACCGACGTTCTCGTAACCTGATGGGGTTTTAGCGATGAATGGTATGTTGCCAGTACGCGTATCTGAGTTAAAGAAGGCTAATTGGTCGATGATAATTACCTTTCCTTGGTGTGGGAAATGTACAACATGAAAAAGAGTCGACACAACTGTGCGCATGGAATCAATCCAGCTACGGCCAAGTAGAAGATTGTAATCGAGAGGAGCGTCAAAGACTTCCACTTCGACTTGGACAGTTTTGCCTTCTAGCATGATTGGCAATGAAGGAAGGACACCATAAGGCTTAAAAATAGAGCCATTGAAGGGTTTGATTGTGTTATAGGATTCAGTCAAAGAGGGAGAGTCGATGGCTTTCCAGCAGGTAACAGACATGACACATGTTGAGGCACCCTCGTTGATAACGGTTAGACAAATGTTTTTGTTGGAGACAATCACTTGGATCTGGAATGCGAGTTGAGGGGGTAACCTTGGAATGTGATCTTCCAAGTCAAAATTTATTAAATTCGTGTTCGTCGGGTCGATTCCACCAATAGCTTTCAATAGTTCCTTCTGTTGTGTGGGACAACTTTGAAGGACTTTGAGGGCTGACATCGCGGAAGGTGCTTGGTCCAGGTCTTCAACAATGCTATAGTTCTGGGCAGCACGAGCATGAGGATTGAAAGTCGATTTCTGAACGACACCCTTTGGAGGAGGGCAAAGAAATGTGTCAAGGCTTGGCCGTTCGAGATGAACAGGACTGTTGGTAGATGGAGTCGCGGGAGAGGGTTGAACCAATGAAGGAGGTATATCATCAACCTTCTCTTTAGAGGGAGAATAATCTTTGGCTCGAGTGGTGAGTGCAATGTCATTCTTCTTTGAATCGCCAGTACACATTAATACATAAGACATAATAGAAGGGGAAGGTTGGTCATGAATGACCAATTGGGCCTGTTGTTGAGAGGGGAAGGGTTGGGACAAAATGGCCGAAGTGGGTGGTTTCAAGGCCCCTTGAAGGAACTTAGTAACCTCGGCATGCCGTGGACAATCCTTCGTGTAGTGATCATCACCATAGATAAGACAAGGGTATCGGGGTTTGCGCTTATCCCTATCATCAACAGGTGGAGTTTTGGTTTTCTCTGCTTGCGAAGTATTTTTGTCCTCCTTATTCTTACCCTTTCCCTTTCTGAATTTGTTTTTACCGGCTGGGGTAGATTGAACTGCATTTACCTCAGAAGTCTTGCCGGTGGGAGGGGCAGGAGATGGAGCATTTTGAACATTAGAAGAGGCGGGTTTGGGGTTGTTTCTCGAGGCGGAATGTGGTTGGGCATGGAAAGTGCCAATCACACCATAGGTTGCATGAGAAGCAACTGGAGTAGTTGAAGTGGCGAAATTGGAAGGACGAGGTGCATCAGGGAGTAAGTTGTAAAGAGTACCCATTTGTGAGTAAACGAGGTGAAGGTATTGAGCACGACTTATGCCCTGTTCTTCTGTGACAACTCCACCCATGGAGATGTCACAACTAATGTTGTTCACAAATGATTTTGTGAACCACTCTGCCAGCAGTTGATCGGGAAGTTCGAGTTTGATGAGACATCGTCTCCATCGCCACTCATGAATGTGATCGGATATATGAGTGGCTTTGTTTTTTTTGAAAGAACTCAAAATATCAGTCCCCATTTCATAACGGATCGATAACTAGTAGTGGGTGAGGAAATCCATAGCTAGGGTGTTGAAGTCGGCGAAGAAACCTCGTGGTAATTCTATATACCACTTCGCGGAAGAACTTGTGAGAGTTCTTTGAAAAAGACGTAAACGAATAGAGTCATCCATCAAGGAGTTGGATGAGCACCAAAGGTGAAAAGTCATGACGTGATTGTTCGGGTCCTCTCTCGCTTTGCCATCGAATTTAGGGATGTCAGATGGTAGCTTGGATGGTATAGCAGACCAATGGGGAGAGTGACGGATTGGATTGTTTAAAATCCTTGACAGATCTGGGAGGTCCAAAGTGGCCAAGAAGGGTAATTGTTTGTTCACATGCAGGTATTGGTGGCTTTGGGGAGGGATTCTCGTAGGCAAACAGTGGGACCATAAGTAGTCTTCATATAATGTGAAGACCCAGGCAGATTCGGTGGTTGTTGTGGAGGAAAGTAGCTCATGAAATTGTATCCTAGAACAGGGACGTGAGTTTGAGCATTCGAGCCCCAAATAGGATTGGATGTACCTGGATATGGTTGGCCTATACTAGGGGGTATAACAGATGTAGCTAGAAGTTATTTCCCCCCAGTCGATTGAGGATTATGTTGTATCAGATGGTTGCAATACTGGGCCAAGGATGGAGGTATGTTTTGTCCGTAGGGTGGGATCGGTGGGGGTTGTCCTCCAATCGGGGGTTGAGTTCCAATTGGGGGTTGTGTTCCAATTGGGATTTGAGTTCCAATAGGAATTTTCCCTACAAGGGGGGGTTGAGTCAAACCTCCTCGGTGAAATTGTCCACCAACAGGAATCTGGTAATTTGGTGTGAATGATGGAAAGGTGCCACTAGTATTGGTACCACCGATAGAGAATGGAGATGGTCCTCCAAAAGGGGGTTGAGGAAGTGTCGGAATGAAACCAGGAGGAGAGTTCCCAGAAGAAGAGGGACCACTAGGAGTTCCGGATGGGGTTTGCGTAGGAGTGGGAATGGAAGCATTCAACGCACAGTATCCAGGTGGAAGCGTCAGGGTGACACTGGGCAAGAGCGGTGTGCCAATGGGGGCTTGACTAGCCGCTGTAATCTTGGTGTGAATACTCATAGTATCTATGTAATGGACCATTTCTAAAGGGAGGGTCAAGATGTGGTCAGCTCGTGGAGCTTCTGTACCAGGAAAATAATAAGAAGTAGTAAAAGATACTACGTCTGGGTCATAGGTTTCAGAAAAACACAAGTGAGACGGTGATTTCAACGCCTGCTCCTGAGCCAAAGAGATCTTGTCTAAAAATGTCGGCAGACCAAAAAGGATCTTGGCCCTCAGGTCCAGGAAAAGGTCCAATCGATGATCCAGAAGACAAAACAACTAAGTCTCCAGAATAATTCACTTGCATAATACGTCTCTCATAATCGGGGTGAAGTCAAAAGTCCTCTCGAGAATCTGTAATTCGGAACCGTTCTAGAGAGTCAGTTCTTTCCACTTGTGGAGTGGTGACGTCTTGGACTTCACTCTATTGAGGAGAACTTGTAGGCAGGGGTTGAGAACATTCCAAATTTTCTGGAGGTAAGCCTTGCATTCTACGTGAACGATGTGGAGGGTCTATTGTGAATGAGTTACAAACTTATGAAGAAAATCCTATGGTCAACTTGGGTAAACAGCATGTGCTAGTAAAAAATATAAGAAACAACACCAAGCAAACAAGACCTTCTAATTCCAAAGTTACTAGTTGGTGATGAAATCCAATGTCGCAACAACGAGACGAGAAGGGGCTAGGCTAGGGTGGAAAAGTTACGTTGACGACCTGCTTAACGGACTTACACCCTGGTGCAAGTTCCCACACATAATCGTGGGTATACCCTCCAAGGAGCTCGAGTGAGTTTGGCCAACGTCAATTCCAGGTACCGTGAAGACTTTCCCCTTCACAGTCACCTTGTGCAAGACCCTAAGAAGATAGGCCACTAAGGTTACCACCGACAACAATAAATCCTGGGGGGACAGTCGACAGTCCGATCCACATGCAAGGGCAGGGTATCTAGCCCGAAATCAACTCGAGAGGCTTCCACTCATCATTCTGGGTATACCTCCAAGTGACCCCCATAATACATGCAATCTCTACACTGATATCAACGAAGCAAGGTGAGTAACTCTATCAATATCAATGCAACCTTGGGTTTGACCCTTGTGTGAGAAGGGCTTCCCAGGACAAAATGTTGTAAATGGAGTTTGACACTTCTTAACACAAGATGCTATTGTGTGTTTTGTGCTTTGGAGAGTGTATCTCTCTACCTATTCCAAAGCTCTAGCCTAACTAATTGTTGGTGTAATAGAGTCCTAGAAAAGAGTTACTAGTTAAATTTTTAAAATTGCGCAATATTATTAAGGATTGTTGTTACTCAAAGGAAATGGAGATGAAACCGATGTTGTGTGAGACTCTGACCCAGCAATGCATAGATAGGAATGAAAGATATCAATTTCCATTCGATGAATCCTATGTATGGGAGGGAAAGAGAATTTTTCTGGAACAATCTTGAACTACGATATGCAATCTTCTTTAAAATGCAATCTCCAACGAATCACGTGACAATGACAATTCTCTATTTGTTCTATTTCAACAATTGATTTCCAATATTTTCAAAATGAAAA
>JASDQU010103068.1:37355-55079 GCA_032191745.1 Picea mariana | reverse complement strand
TTCTCACTGAGGCACCTGTTTATGTGCATGCACATTCAACCCAAGTTATTTCATTTATTTTTTGGATTTTATCAAGTGTCTCTTTCCTTTTTGTCATCATGTAAAGAAGCATATGCCATCAATCCCAATGGCACCACTTTTTCACCCGGTGGCAACCTTTGTCACCTTTGGTTGGGGCATTCATTTAAACTCACTTTTCCCGCACAAAAACTTTTATTGGCCAAAACCTCAAGTATCCTAATACACTATGTCAATGATCCCTAATTTTTTCACCATATATTTGTATCCTTGTCACTTTCAGTTACAATTCAACGATATATAATATGATTTTCCCTTTGACTTCAACCCACTTTTTTCTCTCGTTGTATATTCGATTGTTGCCACTCCCAGTCATTGCTTTTTCCCCAACCAAGGGAAGTGTTGAGTCTCACTTCTCATTCATTCCATCTACCTTTAACAAACAATGTCCATACACCCAAGTTAGTACCTGATACCTTACACATCAGCAGATTTCAAGGAGCCCTCGGCCTCTTATAGTCACATCTCTATTATAGTCGACCTCAACATCACTTTCCAGGACTAGTGAAGTATCTTGATTCTCGTTCCCATTAAAATGAAGGATCTCAGATGGGACAAAGAGAGTCATCATTTCTCTCGGATTCTGTTGACCCCACTGAGATTCGATATCAACACCTCTACATATCAGTGGGGGTCTTACTTCGCGACAGTTGTATTTTTCATATCAAACAAAGAGCTTTGAACTTGATTAGTTATCTCAAACCTTATTTTGATTCATGAATTCCCACCACAAGTATTCACTCCAGGTTTCAGAGAAAGTTATCATTTCATAACGATCATTTTCCAATTACGACGCCCCCAAGAGCGTTGCAAACATCTACTTCAACAAGTTATTAGTTACTACATCATACTAAGATTCATGTTTTTTATTGTCAACACTTATTTATACTTTCAAACATGAGCATAGAGAATGCCTGCCTCATTTGTACAAAATTATTTTTTTTTCAATGAGGTAATGATTGTACAGGTGGTCTCCCTTCCATCCTCCAAAGGAATGTTCTTCTCCTATTCCACGTTGCTCTTTCTCTTTATCTTTATACAAGCAATAGTGCACACCATAAAATAAACAATGATGTATTTCAGCTATATGGGTGCTCCTAACCTCACACATCAAGGGGCATCTATTATCACCAAAAAAGTGTTTAGCAAGCAATACAGGTGATCACCGAAAATCCATCAGTTTCATACGTCAAAAATGCACACACACAAGTTTGGAAGGCTACCCAAAGTGACCATCGCAACCTCCAGAAATATAAATCATGCCATTAGTGCAATCCACATGAAACAACATGGATGTTTTAGCGCGAACATTGCGCCAGCGCGACCATCCAAAAATAATTTGTGCATTGTTTGCATGATGGTGCAAATCCTCGGAAAGATTGGCCACATTCAAAGAATTGACCTGCAAGGAGGTCACACCAGTGTAGAAACAAGCATAGAGCTGACTTAGCATACTTAATTAACCCTAACATTTTTAATACTCCACCACCCGATAAGAGATATGTTCATACATCAAACAAGAGAAAATCAAGTTGGAAATTGAGTTATTTAAGCAAGGTTGTGGGAATATATTACACAGAATGAAAAGAAGGCATTTTTATGCTGGAATATTGAGAATTGAAGCATCCATATTGTTATCAACCTCACTCATCTCATAGCTTAATTAGTCATGTGCATTGAATTGATCACCACTTGGGAATTCAACGCATTGTTTCATGTTACATCACTTGCATCAGAAGATAGAAAGAGAGATTTGACTAGGGAACAAAAAGAACCCTCCCGAGGAGGAGAAGGGGAGACCATTTGTGCTTATATCACCTCTGTGGTGTTATCAGTACAAATCCTCGACCATTGGTCACAAATTATTGAATTTACTTCTCTGCTTTACTTATCATTTATGCATATGTTCCTACATCCATTTACATGTTTTTAAGTGCTTATTAAGATGTATGCATGGATTTAATTAATACTGTGATGTCACTTTTTCCTAACATTGACATGTGGACTTATATCTTACACCATTATGCTCAATTAATCCCGCTAAAAATATCAAAGTAGTTGACATGGTGACCCAAAATAAATTATGCTCGTAATTTCCTCAGGAAATATAGAGGCACCTCCTTGTTATTGCAGTGAGTTTTGTAGAACACCATCAACCATCTATCCATCCAGTTATCCCTAAATTGTTGGTGGATGAACCAATCCATACAAGTATGTCCCATGTTGGTTGGTGATTATAGTTCGGCTAGGATCAATAAATAGTGACATCAAATCGTGTTTTGTAATAGTCAAGTCTTTGACTTGGTTTTTATCAATGTCAGTCCTGTAATAGTCAAACATCCTATCCTTGTATTCAAAAACACTGGTTAATTTCCCTTGGGCACTTGCAATGCAAAATACAATGGCGTCCAATGAAGTGGTCAATGACAATCAGTTAGGATCTCTTGTACTCCTTAAATCACAGACAATTGATCTCAAAGAGGTCAACCCTTCATCAATTTCTTGTGTTTATGTTTGGTGGTTGTGGCGGGTTGGGGTTTTATGTGCCTTCGTGTGGTTGCGTGGAGTTTTGATTGTGTCCAAATTTCATCTTAATTATTCAACTCTAATTTAATAAGGGAGTTCATATAAATTAGGTAAGTTTTTTAAATTAAATTTAGAAATTACTAAAAGCATGCAAATAAATAGTTTAAGAAATTAAAAAAACAAGAAAATAATCACAAATACATACCAAGTATTTTGTTTGTGGAAGGTTCTCGTCGGGTATTTTATAACATGTGCCCCCCTCCACTCTGAATTTTTCAAACGGATGTGCGCCCATGACCCAAACAAACCCTTGAACATTTGCATGATGGTGAGAGCAGAGCACACGTCCCACAAGAATACAAAATAAAGCTTCATCACAACAAGAACACTTAAAATAAACAACGTCGAAGACACTGATAGGAATAAGGAGAATTTCCATAACGAGGCTAAGAGGAAAGGGGTGTAACCACACCATCATATGATCCATATCTTTTGGCAAGTCTTATGAATTAATTTGGCCCATTACTTGATCAATTGTGACAGGTTTTTCAATCACTTCCTAATTATATTAGAAAGCAAATGAAGAGTTGTACATTTAATTATCAATATGAGGCTTGTATGGAACTTGTGAAATATCATGACCAATCTATGCAAGAAGAGTGTTGTTTTAACTACGATGTTGTAACACTCTAATGTCACAATTCAAATATTCAAGATACTTAATTAAGTCACCAAACTAAGTTATGGCCTAAGTTTCTCTTGTAGAAATTAAAGCACACTTGCGGGAATCGAAATCATACTTGTGGGAATTGAAATCACTCTTGTTAAAATTGAAATCACACTTGCGAAAATTGAAATCGCACTTGCGAGAATTGAAATCACACTTGAGAGAATTGAAATCACACTTGTGGAAATGAAAAATTATGCTATGATCTATCGGTGACTTGCTTGAGTATAACAAAGGTCTTGTATTGTTGCAACAATTAAGTGTTTATTCATTCAATATTAATCCAATAACATCGTTCCAAAGTTACAAAGTCTAAAGCTAGAGGAAATCAAAAAATAAAAAAAAATAAAGTGCAACTGCAAGTGGAGTTGTGGCACGAAAAGAAATCCAACTACTAAGTTGTAGCAACACGAGTCATATCAATTGAACTATGTTATAATCGAAACTAAAGAGACATGATTTGAAACAATAGAAAGCGTAGAATGATTGTAACTTTACAAGAATCTGAATTATAGTTTTAAGACTAGAAAACCAAACCACACACAGGTCACATCTTTGTTCTGTGCATCTAGAAATACAATAAACCAAAAGAGAATGCTCAAATCAAATAGGCTATACTACAGTTTTAGAATGAAAACAAACTGGAAAAACGTCTACATTATGTGAATAAAGCTATGAATATGGAATTACATCAATTGAAAGAAAACAATGACAAAATAAACCGAACAAAAGTAAAATACTAATTTCTAATCCTATTGTTACAGGTAGTACCTGACTAAGGAGGGGGCCCTACCCCCTTAGGAAAGGTACCAAGCTACGAAACTGAGATCACACGATCACCAGTACATCAATACGCAACTGAAAGATAGAACCAAAATTATATTGTCGTAGTTTGAAAGATATAATAGCAATAAAATGTATTTGCTAGAATAATTGCCTCCCCATCGGCTCTAGGGAGTCGAGGTTTTTATACAACATGACCACTATTTTAAAATTATACAAAAAATAGATGGATAGTCATGAGAATCTAACTATTCATCCAGTTACAAATATTCTTTCAAAATTTAGTGGGAATCCGGGGTATGTTGGCTCAATAGGCAATCACTTTCTCCTTTAATTTCCCACTTGCCTCCTGTCATTTTTCTCTGTGAATATTGCTTCCCAAATTCTAGTTGCAGCATTGATTTTTGTGGTGGTGAGCTTTATTTGGAGTCACAGCAACAAAAAGTGTGCTTGGAGTTGCAACAGTTTGTCTAGAGTTGCAGCAAATAAGAATGCACCTAGAGTTGCAGCAAATGCGAATGCACTTAGAGTTGTAGCAGTTGGTTTGCACCCTGAATTGCAGCAAATTGGTTTGTGCATGCAACTGTATCACTTGGAGTTGCAGCAGAGAGGTGTTGCAACCACTTTGAGGTGTTTCATCTACTATATTCTTTTGTATAGCAATATTAGTAACTGAAAGTAACGAGTTCCTTCTAGGAATTATGCAAAAATAATGTAATAATGGCATACGGGGTAGTATTCATACCTTAGTGATAAGTGAGGTGAACTCGATAAAGGAAGTATCCAAAAGGGAAGTGATTAACGGAAAATGGTAAGCAAAAGGGTATAGTTTGGTGCTAAAAGTATGCCATTTAAGGAACCCATCATTGTGCGTGACAAATTCATGGATATTCCATGCAACCATAAATGGAGGGATCAATTTGAATTGAATGTTATGTTGTCAAATGTCAGAATAACCACTAAAGAGAAAGATAAGAGCATTAATGAGATAGATATTTGGATGGTCTGAGTATTGTAAAACATAGGGTATCGATATTGATGTGGACAATGAATCTGAGTTGGTTCTTGTTGAATCTTGGTTGAATTAGGAAGAGGTTCAACACATATCGATTAGCATAAAAGAAAGTGCACCAGTGAAACCAGAGAAATTACATGGAATAACCCTGGTGTCGACCTGCAAGAATTATATTAAGAGCACCAATGCAAACCAACGACCAAGTGGAGGTGTTGACGAGGCATAATTTTCCCTACAACAGTAAGGGGTACTCCCTGGTGCACAATCCCAATTAAACTATGTACCATTTGGTTTAGGAGACCCATTCATAATTTGGCCTGGCTGTCATTCCTGGTTATGAGAGTGGCAATGGATGGTTGTGTAATGTGAATATGTTGATGAAGACTATGTATAAAAATAAATATAATCTACTACTAATCTATCCTACCCTATCCTAGCTAGTAGCGAACTATAGTAACTGAATGAGTTGTAAATGAAACTAAACTCTACCATGAACCCTACACAAATAGTTGAAATGAAGGTGCAAAGTTAGAAACATGAGCACACATACATATAACTAGAAAAGTTTAAATTATATTTTTGCATACATTAAAAACTCATGAGCTCAAGACTTGAAAATATAAGAAAGAATAACAATATTGTAACATGAAATTGTGTGCATCAGATTAGTCTATCAACAAACATCGTTCTTACAGTATATATGATCAACATGCATTCTACTTGAAGAAGTTCACAACAAAATCAACCACACACACAAGTTTTGTCTTACGAAAATTGGCCCTGAGGGCTTCTCAATATTAATCAACACAATATATGTGTGTTGGAATGTTTGGGATGACCCAGGTTCTACCTTGGGTTTCCAAGAAAACCCTACAAACCATCAACCCTTCTAGAGACCAGAAGGCAACACTGCGCACAGAGTGCACAGCGCAATCTCACCTGAGATGGCTTATGGGTGACTGTAGGACCCAAATGTCTGCAGTCATTGAAGGGATGGCGCTCATGGGGATGTTATACATTATTTCTACATTATATATATCAAATATACCATTCTTTTAACCATATGCATTCATTAATATTCATTTTGTAGTAAAATAACATAACATATCTAGTGTGCATTGTAAATTAACTCTAACACATTCATTCATCCATCCATTCATTCAACATAAAAGACATAAGATCAGAATTCCACACATTGACACGGTATTTTACCATGGTTCACCCCCCCCTGGGCTACATCCACAAATATTTTGCATTCTATGCTTCTTTATTCATCTTCATCAAATCAGTGTGTTGCTCACAATATATCATAAGTTTGGTGCATAGGTGAGTCTGAACAGTGTCGCACCAAGCTCAACAGCTTGTGACATGACCCTTAGTTACAATCCATCTGAATTCATATGAGATCCACAACTCTCAACCAAAATAATCATCAAATACTAACTCAAATCTCAAAAAGGTTCTCAAAGGTATTTCTATTACACAAGGTTGGTCTTAATAATCTCCTCAGATCTTACACTACATATATATACTACAAAAATGGGTAAAAACCCTTTACATCATAACCCAAAACCCTAACCCTAATTGGATTATGATTTTACACATTACAACCTCCAATGTGTGGATGGTCCTTGATCACACTGTTTCCTCGTTGCATTATCCTTTCTTCTGCCTTTGGATTTCCTCTTTCCTCATGCTGATTTTCCTTGATTCTCGACACGTTGCTTTCCTTGGCTTCTAGCATGTTGCTTTTCCTTATTTCTTGGTGTGCGCTCCTTTCCTAATCCCTTTTGTAACTGTCTTCAATAAATGTTGTGTGTTTCCCAAAAATATTATGCTCCAAAAGCACACTTACCTGTGGCTCATCCCGAGCCACTCAGGTAGTGTTTTCTTGCTGCACTGACTTCTTCAGCGCCTAAAGTCTACATGTCAACTCTTGTACTTGTGTTTTTTCCTGCACACTCCTTTCTACAATATTTTCTACCAATTGTGCTATAATGTGCTCTTTTAGCACTTCTACACTCTCCAAGTGTACCTGCTCTATCTTTCCCTTTGCTTCTTCCAACTCTATAATCATTGTTTCTTCCCCTTCCTGCAATGGCTCCAACTAAGCATGCCTTAACTATTTTTCCATCCGGATTGACTTCATCTCTGCCTACAAGTTCTCCATCTCCTATGCTCTCTTCATCCTATCTAATATAGCCATTTTTTTTTCTGTGCTTCAATTCATGTACTACAATGTTTATGTTTCCCTCATTTTGGTCTAATTCTTGAATCTTTTGATCTTATTGCAGTTCTATCCACATCTGTGTTGTACTGTTGTACAGTTCTTCCATTCTGTTGATATCCCCTTCAATGTTTTTTGTGTATTCTATAGCCTGTTGTTCCCTTTGTGCTTTGATCTCTGGTGGAGTGTTAGGGATCAACTTCGTTGCCAGGTCTATGATTTCATGTCTGTAACTTTCCATAGCCTGCGTTATCTTTTGGATCTTCTCTTATGTGCTTAACTCCTCTGCTTGTGCGTTGTCTAGGATAGTCTTAAAGACTTCCTCAAGCCTTTGTTCTAATTTCTTTGCACGTTGTTTATCATTGTCCCTCTCAAGCTGCACTTGATTGAGGGATATATCCAGTATCTCCTTTACCTCCTTGGTTGTATCTAAGTTCATCGCATTTTTCCCGGCCCTTGATTGAAATTCATGCATGACACTAATCTGTAGATTGTATAATTATTTGGTTGGAATCTTGGACAACACCAAGTTCAACTACTCTATATCCTTTAAGGATTTTTGTGTTGTGTCCTTGTTGATTTGTAGCATACCTTGGTTAATTTGGAAAGTCTCACTTCCCATTGTTGTTGTTTGTATTGTCTCCTTTACTTCATGGGTTTGCTCTTGATGTGCTATGCCTTTTTGTTGTGCTACATTGATCTATATGCTTTCCGAAACTTCTTTAACCTCCATCAAATTTTTCACTAATTCTTCTCTTTGTGACTCTGTGACGTATAATGCTTCTTCTCCTCGATCCTGCACTTTTTCTACCACCAATTCTACATCATCCTCAGTTATTGTGAGCTAAGGGGTATCCTTATGTGCCCTCATCTTCTTGTGTTATCCTCCTATATTTGTCACTGATCTTCTCTTTGGTTGTCTCTTTGTTTGCGTGGGGTTCTTTGCCTCTGGTAGGTCTCCACTTTCTGCCTTCTGGCTAGGGATGTTATCATTTTTCTGAGATTCCTAGTTTTTTCCTTTTGCACACTCAATTTCTAGTACTGAGGCCCTAGGTGTTATTTTCTTCTTCCTCTGCATCTTTACTATCGCCCTACTTTCGTTTGGTTGAGTGCACTCTAATGCTTTCCTGGTATTTGTTGTTGGACTACTTGATTGTCCAGTTCCTGCATGTTCCTTACCCTTTGTTCCTTTATTTTCAACCATTGATCCAGCCATTCCCCTATCACCCATTGTACTTATTCTTATGTGATACAGTATTGCATCTTCAACCATTTCTTCTTAGGGTATCTCCTTGCTTGTATCCACATGTTGTGTCGAGATGCTTTGAAATTTTCTATCCCTTCATTCTCCATGTGTCTTCTATCTTGTTCTGCATTTCCTCAAGATACATGCCAAAAATGTTGGCATTATCTTTCCTCTACTTAGGATCTACATTGTGCCACAAGGTTATATACCTTGTTGCGCGACACTTTCCTCTCCTGTCACAGAAGGTTGAGTATTTTTTTTCTACCCATGCCACTAAGGCTATCAAAATGAGTAGCCAAGGATAATGGAACTTTGTCCCAGAATCCTACGCATCTCTGTAATCCTCCAAAGATAGGTTCAGAATTATGGTGCCCAACTAAGTACTATCCCCTTCGTGCATTGCACGGTTGTTGCTACTACCACCCATGTTGTTGTCCCTTCCTTGTGACATTTTATTAGTAACTTGCAAGCCATCAAATTTGTCGTGAATCTTGTGGTTGGGTCATTTATATTTTTGATAATCGTGCCTTTTTTTTCCTTGTTATTGCCAAATTGCATTTTTACTTCCTCTATAATTTCATTTTCCTTCATCTTCTCATATAAGTATTGTTTTGGCTTCACTCCATTTGTTGGAAGCCCTGTAATATTTGAAATTAGGTCTACAACAATTGGGATAGGTCTTTCCATCCACAAAAATCCTCCAAGTACTCTCACCAGTAGTTGTTTTATACAGGCATTGAAATTATTCCCCCTACCAAAGTGTGGGATTCCCAACAAATTCATGATGTCAGCGTTATAGAGCCCTGCAATCCACTGCTTGGGTTCTAATATCGAAACTCCTGACGAATTTATCCATTTTCTCTCCATATAAATTTCTTGTGCAAGCTCAAGAAACTCTGCCACCTATGTGATGTCATTATTTTCATACTTCAGTTTGGGAACAAACCCCAGCATGTCCTCTACAAGTATTATTGATTCTGGAATTTCGGGAAATGACAGCGAAACTTGCTTTTGCGTGAGTGCTATTGTTATTGTTGGCTTTGGTTTCTTATTTAATGGACCTGCTACCTCATTTTGTATTTCTTCCTCTGTGTCCTTATCTGCGGTGTTGTCCTGTTTATTTGTAATATCCTCAACCTCTTGAGTCTGTTCTGCTCTAGGGTTCTATGTTGCCTTAGGTTCATCTGATTCTATCTTCTTGTCATCTTCTTCATTTTGTTCTCTCAGTGTGTGTCTGTCACTCTTGGTTTTGATGTGTTAGGGTTTCCTTTTGAGCTATGGTTTCGGTGTTCTTCCACCTGGTTTACCTCCATTGCTTCTTCCTTTGAGTTCTACTCCTCGATAAGCATCAGACTAACTGACTCACTTTCTGGCGATGGGATCTCATCCACATATACTACTCCTTTCACATCCTCCATATTTTTCAACTCTGTTGTGGCACTTCTTGTCCTTCTTGCAAACTGGTTGGGTGCTCTGAATTTCGGTGGTGTCATTGTCTTAGCTCGGTTAAAATTCGTTGTAAATCTAGGTTGGACTCTTCACAACTTCTCACACAATCACACCTTGTTTTCTTCTTTGCTACAGTTTGCTCAAAATCACATTAAGTGTTTACCTTTTCATGTTTTTCCCCTTTTATAAACTCTGTCATAAATGTGCCTTACTTTGTCGGTCACTGGTGTTTCTTTTTCCCACTGTTTTTCGTCCCAGCGCACTATGTTCATCTTTTTATGTCGTGCAGTGTCTTCAGGTTCTGTCATACCACTTTCTAGATTTTGTTGTGTGTTGTATCCTTCATCTTTCTATCTACAACTTAGCCGTCTACTTACTTCTTTTTGTCTTTTTCTCATTTTTCTACTTTTTTCTTCTCTTTTTCTCTTCTAATTCCTACTATATACAATATGTACAATTCTAATTTCTACACTGCAACTACTAAGGTTTGGTAGGTCAAATATCCCTATACATTTTTCAGTTGAATACCATTCACCAATCCTTGGATCTCCTTGCCTATTAATTCCTGCGGCTGCACAACACCTCAATTTGTGACAAAATTTATCTCAAAAGGTCCTAGCCAATGCATCCTAAATTTCCCTAGATGTTGTAAGTAATTACTATCAAGAGGAGAATCAGATCTTCTTCCTTAAAAAATTTCTTCTTAATGTGTCTTTAATGCCAAGATTTATCCTTTGCTTTATGTACTTCCTAATGGAAACCAACTATAATCATATCTTCTTCTAATTCCATGAGTTGAGCCAATCTTTCCTGAGTTGCACTTCTTTCTGTCATGTTTGTAATAGCTGCAATGTGTAGTATTGGTATCAAATACTCCAAGGGAACCACTACTTCCTGCCCATACACCAATATGAAAGGTGTCTGCCATGTAAGCTTCCTGCATGCAAACATTTAATATTTACACCAAAATTTTCTAGAGTAAGTCTTACCTGGCTTTCTTGATAGAACACCATCAATGATTTTGAATTTTTTAATAAAACTTGGATCATTTTCTGTGAGGAGGCACTAAATATATGAAATTTTTAGAGGCTACAATATATCTGATGGGCCAAAGAACTACAACAAGGTTGTTGAACTCCTCAACTTTAACTCTAATTTATCAATCCAAGGACATGATTCTTTGATGGGGTATTGTGCTCTATATGTACAACTACAATACTACAATATGACTTATAGGCTTGATGAATGATGTGTACCCTAAGGCTAGCTTGAATGTTTTATTGGTCTTTCCCTTTAAGCAGTTTGGTTCATGAACTTCACTCTCCTTACTTACTGGGAGAAGCATGAAAGGTTATAGGATCACTTAGTTGGCTTCTACAAGACTGATTCAATAGAGGTCTTGTCAGTTGATAAGGTCACATGTCATAGGCTCAACGGCCTCTTCATCATCATGTATCGTAGGTCTACTTGTTGGAACATGGGCAGACCCAGGGTTCAGCACCAAGAGCGCACCAACAAGCCCTAGCTACTAACCCTTTCAGCAACACCTGCGAAGAAGATGCAGTCTCACCCGAAGCAGCTATGAGGGAGTTGCAGGACAGATATGTCTACAACCAAAGGGAATATCAAGTGGATATAGCACAAGAACAGCACATTGTTCATATATCCCTTATCAGCATAGACCTATTCTGCACATCTACTATCTTATCTAACACAGCAATGCAATCACAATATATCAATGACAGAGACAGAATATCAATCACACACCACACCAAATATTCATGGTTCACCCTCTCTCTAGGGCTACATCCACAGAACTGTGTTATAATATATTAAGGTAAAGCATACAGTTCTTGTCTGCACTCTTAGCTAGCAGATCTCTTCTCTTCTCCTCTCTTTCTCTCCCCTCCCTATGCACCTAGCTGTAGGGTTGAACTTTGCACCCAGTTGAAGATCTTACAATACCAGAAGGCTCTCACTCTTAGCACTTCTCTCTCTCAATACAATACTCACTCACATCAACAATACAACTAGATCAATATCAATATCATACCAACCCAAAAGTACCGACCTGACCTGGGTCCTTTAGACCTTTATTTATACATTACAATAGCTCACCGACAGCCTTAGGCCAAAACTGAGGTGTCCAAAACCCTAGATACCAAAACCCTAGGTTAACTTGACCCATATTTGCAAGGCTTCGCCAACCTGTCTTTTCTTTCTTCTCACGCGGTGCTCCAAAGCATCCAACGGTGGCTTTTTCCACTTGTTGATTTGTCCATGATCCTTCTTCCTTGCTAACTTATCATTCTCTATCTCCTTTTCCAACGGCTTTCTTTCTCAAGCTTCGCTCCATCTTTTCTACTCTTTTGTTTACTTCAACCCAATAACATTCATTGTGTCTTCCAAAAAGTTCGCATTCTCCCTTTTCTTCCTTTATCTTCACTTGATTCCTTACCCAAGGGCCAACAGGCCCCCAACACTCACCTGTGACTCATACCGAGGCACTTCAGATCTGAGCTTCATGTTTTACTTCGACTCCAAGTTGCACAGTGCAGCCTTTGCGTTTTTCTCTTTGCCTTCTTCTTCTTTCTCTTGTGCAGACTATATTTTCTGTGTCTGGTACCCATTTTCAACTACACCTGGTACCTAGACCCTTTTCTTCATTCACTGAGAGCTGCGAAGTAGTTGGTTGTCATAGTACAACTTCAACCGACTCCCATTCACTAATCCTTCCTTCCATTCCCCATTCAGAGTCTTCAATTGTGCAACTCCTCCTTCTGTAACATAAACGATCTCATATGGCCCTAGCCAATGCATTCTGAACTTTCCAGGATGTTTTATGAACTTGTTTTCATAGACCAGCACTAGGTATCCTTGTCTAAATGCCTTCTTCTTGATGTGCCTGTCATGATAGGCCTTCTCTCTTTCCTTATGAACCTGTTGATGGAATCCTGCAGTGAATCTATCTTCCTCAAGTTCTACCAACTACGCAAGCCTCTCTTGAATAGCTCCAGTATCATCCATATCTATAAAGGCAGCAATTCTTAGGCTTGGTACCAAATATTCCATTGGAACAACAGCTTCAAGACCATATACCAACTTAAAAGGGGTTTGCATTGTTAGCTTTTTGCTAGTGGTTCTATAGGCCCATAACACTGTTGGTACTCTTAAATCCCAATAATCTATGTTCACACAGCAAATCTCGGTTAGTGTTGTTTCCAAAATCTTGTTGAATGCTTCAACTGTCCCATTTTCTTGTGGATGGTACAGTGTGCTCTTCTGATGGTGGACTACAAATTCTTCAGTCAAGGCTTCAACTGTCTTATTGATGAAATGTGTTCCTTGACCACTCATAAGGATATTTGGGCATCCAAACCAGGTTATGATGTCATCAAATATGAAGCGCGCAGTTGTCATTGCACTACAGTCCTTGATTTCTCTTGCTTCAACCCATCTAGTTAAGTACTTTTTCGCAGTAATTACGTACCTTGCTCCTGTACGCTTTCCTGGTCGATTGATAGGTCCAACGAAGTAAATTTCCCATTTCTCAAATTCTTGTAGGGTCATCTACGGTGCTAATGGAATTTCATCTCTTCTAGATGGTTTCCCAACTCTTTGGCATACATCACAGGCTCTGGAATAGTCTTTAGAATCTCTGTGTAAGGTAGGCCACCAAAGGCCAACTCTAAGAACCTTTTGCGCAGTTGCTTTCCCTGCATAATTTCCTCATGCGATGCCTTCATGAGCTTTTGAAAGGATCAATGGTCATTCTGCCTCCATAACACACCTTCTCAATATCTCATCAGGTCCCATCTTGTATACATGTCCGACTATAAGTGAAAAATCTGCAACGTGCACTACTAGTTGTTTCTTCTGAGGAATTGTGTACTCACTAGGTGCCATTCCTGTTGATAGGAACTGGACTATCTCTTCGAAGTGGTCATCGATCTCTCTAATGGCTAGTAGTTCTACATCCGGTAGTGTATCCTCCAAACTAGTCATATCTTCTCCATGTTCCAACCTCGACAAGTGGTCAGGGCCTTTGTTCATTCTCCCTGGCTTTACTATTATCTCAAAATCATATTCTTGAAATAGTAGAAGCCATCTGCACTTTCACCCCCCCAACACTGGCTTGTTTACTAGGTATTCAGTGCGGAGTGATTAGTAAACATTTTAAAGTGTCCGCCCAACAAGTAGTGGTGAAATTTTTGCAATGCATACACCATGGCTAATCCCTCTCTTTCAGTAGTGGTATAGTTAATCTCAGTTGTAGATAGCTTCCTACTAGAAAAGGCTAACGGGTGGTCAATGTCTCATGTTCCTGGTTGTGCTAACACAGCTCCCAATGCAATATTAGATGATGCATCGACATGCACATGAAACTCCTTGGTCCAATCTGGGAAAACCAGGATGGGCGTAGTAACCATTTTTTGTTTTAGTGCGTCGAAGCTCTGTTGGAATTCCTCTGTCCAATTAAACTAACAATCCTTCTTCAACAGCTTCTCCATGGGTGTTGTAATCTAAGCATATCCCTTAATGAACTTTCTGTAATATCTTGTGTGTCCCAACGCAGTGCGCAGTTGTTTCACTGACGTAGGAGGGGGTAGATCAACTATAATGTTGATCTTAGATGGATCAACCAGCAATCCCTGCTTGCATGCAATATGACTTAACAGTACTCCAAATGGTGAGAAGAAGATGCACTTCTTCAAATTCAAAGAAATTTGACACTACCTGCATTTATCCAACATTAGCCTTAGACATTCAATGTGATTTTTCAACTACGTCCACCAAATCTTCTTCTTTATAGTCTTCGGTCAATTGGTTACAAGCACAGAGCCCCAAAACCCTTACTCCGCATAGGACAGAAGATCTGCGCATCTCACTAGATCCCTCTCTCTTGCATTATAGCACTAAGCCTCCTACCGTATCACACAGGGACTTGCACTCAGCTCTACAAGTCTTACACAAAATGAACAAAGCCTTGATCACACAGATCCAACTATTGGCACTTGGCCTACATCACATAGATATATCATCCACTACTTCTCTATATGGCCTAGACATCTATATATACACACAAAATATGCCTAAACATGGGTAAACCTATGGGTCGACATCCCCTTCCTGTTACATATTCCCAAAAACCCAAAAAGGGGGCCGAGATCCCGTGATCTCCGCTTCGTATTGCGCTCCTCCTTCGACAGGCTATCGAAGTTCCAAAATAATTCATCCTGACCAAGAAATTCCTAAAACTTGGTCAAGGGCCAACTGGCCCCCAACACTCACCTGTGGCTCGTCCTGAGTCACTCTGGTCTGACCAATTATGCCTCGAACACCTTGAGCTTGGCTCGAGCTGCTTCGACTTGCTACTTTGATGTGGCCTCTTATTCAGTGAACTCCTGGATCACTGCGTCGTTCACTGGTCCTTCTCGTCGTTGTTCTGCTATGAGGACGACCTGTTCTATCTTTGCTCCTTGGCTCTCGACCTCTGTAAACAACAGAAATTCCTTCTCTTGCACAGGTTGAAGTCGTTGAGTGACTTCAATCACTTTGCTTTGAAGCATATGGATCTGTTGTTGAGTTATACGTTGTTCATGAGACCTCTTCATTTTTTCTACAGTTGATAGGGCCTTCAGTTGTGCCTGTAGTGTATCTGTGTGTTGCTTCACTTCTTGGAGCTGCGACTCCAATGCCTGTAACTCAGGATTCTCAGTAAGGTTTTCATATGTTTGAGTGCTCCAGTTACTCAGCTGCTTGCACTCTAAGACAAGAGCTCTTAATCTGTCAACTGCACTGTGGGAAGTGGCTTCCCTTTGGTCTCATACATATTGAGGGGTCTCGGGCACAATGCGGAGCTCCAAGTCTTTTATGCATTGTTGGAGTTGTTGGATTATGTCTTCGAGTTGTGCCACCTGCTGTGGAACTTGTTCTTCGGCCTTTACTTCAATGATTTTCACAGAGTGAAGTGCTCTGTGAACCATTTCCTTAACTTTGAGTTGCTCTGCTATCAACTGTTCCTTTTCTTTATGTAGTTGGGATTTTTCTTCATCGAACCTCTCTTGCAGAGTAAGCTTCTCACATTAGGCAGTACTCGCTGCTCTAGAAGGTCTTCCTCTACTTGCGTCAAAGCCTGGGTGGCTTGCGTTGTATCCTCTTGTGCTCTTCGAAGGTGAGCTTTGACTATATCAGCGATCCAGTGGATTTGAGTTGGCTCATCTCCTATTTCTGGTGTTCCTGCTGATAGAGGCGCAGTAGAAACTGCGTGGCTGGACTGTAGTGCCTGTTGCACTTCTTGAAGTTCAACCTTGATCTGACTGAACACCTCCTCCAACTTATCTTCCTTCTTCTCTTCTATCGCCAATGAAGCATCATTCAGGGTTGTGACAATGAAGTCAAAGTCGTTTGAAGCGAGGGTGGTCTCAAACTTAGTCCTGGTTGCTTTCAATTTCTTCCTTGAGGAAGGTTTCGGAGGGGAAACATTATTTTTCTTCGAGGGGTCCTCCGCGTCTCTAGACAGTGTAACCTCACCTTTCTTCTGTTTGAATTCTGCACCATCTATATCTTCAGCATCACCTCCTTTCTCAGGTGAGATAGAAGTTGTATTCGCCGAGGTACTATGGAAATATTGGGCTTCTTCATTTTTCTTGGTCTTGCTCGGTCCAAGTGTATCGTGCGCTTCTTCTGGACTGTCGATATCAGATAGCTCTATGAGGCCCACTGGAACAAGGAGGTTCATCGACTATTCCTTGGTAATCTCTTCTAAGTCTTCCTCTATCAGCTTATAGTGTGACTGTAGTTGTTGTTTATGCTCATCAGTGCGCGCTATGATATAGATGAAATGGTGGTCCGCTTTGAATTTCATCAAGGGTCTAAACCTGTGGAGTGTGTTCGGGGTTATACAAGGATCAGATTGGATAGTGGTATTCAGTTGGGTGTAATAAGTGTGGAAGAAGTCATTTGATTTCCATTGCTTGTTCATGTCGCTGGAGTACCATAGCATACTGAACTTCGCAGCCAGTGGTTCAAAGGGCTCGATGTCCGGGAAGGTCGCACCTTCCGGCATCTCCCATGCGATGAACGTGATTAATATGAGAAGACAATTGAAGTGGAACTCATATCCTTGGTCTTGCACTTCCCTATAGTCCAGTTCTAACTGGTTCACCAAGTACTTCACCCAATTCATGTGTAGGCCCTCAGCGCACTTCCCTGCGAGGTCGACTACAAATCTGGTTACTTGGGTGGGCCAGTTCTTGCGAACTAATTTCCCTACAATCAGTTAACAGGCTAGGTGCACTGTGTCACTCTAGATAGAGGCTACCTTGTAGCCTCATGTTCCCTTCTCTATATCTCCATAAGTATCCTTTATCCTATGGGCGAGAGCATGATCCGCGGTCTTTCCGGGGTAGAAATCCTATGGGTCGGGACCTTGCATGCTTAGCCCTGTGATCTGATTGATCAATGTCGGATCCACTATGATGTGGTGGTTCAACCACAAATAACCTCCATGATAGCAATACAACAGTAATTTGATGCATGCATTCACCTCCTGGTGTCGCCCAAAGTGAGGAATCTTCATATCGTTCATTAGGGTGGACAGCGCGAGGTTATGGGTCCATGACTGAGGGGTAATCTTTGAGTTATTTCCTTTTGTTCTCATCATTCTTATG